>CANXYI010930626.1:0-10640 GCA_948208565.1 Hura crepitans | reverse complement strand
GTCACAAGCCTTATCCATATATTTTTCTAATGTTTACCACACATTCATCCTTCTATCTATAACTTAATCACACAAACATGCATACTTATACCTTCCCATGCCATTTAAAGTATCAAAGGCCTACCATATGTCTCGGCCACCTCTACCTCCCACATTATAATGCATCATTCAACTATCTTTCATGCCAAATCAATTACTCATACATTATAGGTCTAAGGCACACGCAATTTCTAGCCTTGAATCTTACCTAAAACCATATTAAGCAAGCCACACACCTTCACACACATATATAAGCTCTCAACCACACCTACATTGCATACTAAACATGCATTCTTTCATGTCTTTACACATAATGTCATTTCCTTCCAATGCCACCATGATCAACATCAATCTCAAGTATCCAAAACACACTTTAACATACCTTAATTCATGTACACCTCTCAACCAAACTAAGCCTTGAGACTAAAATTTATTTCTTCTCATCAAAAACCCTTTCCATAGACACACCCATATGCCATAGACTATAATTTCAAAAAGGAAAGCCCATGCAAGCCAATTTAAACACTTTAACTATTCTTAAACTCAAAGAACAACAACTAAAATTTAAGCCAGCATGAACTAAGTGATGGAATTCACTTACCTCCTTCGCTTGAAGATTAAATTGCCACCATTCAAAGGATTCTAGCATCAATTCCAACCCCATAGTGACTTTCTCCCTATCTCTTTAAGCCTTTCCTTACCCTAATTCACCTCAAAACAAAGCCATGCATGTCCCCAAAGAAGTTAGGCATCACTAAGAAGCACTTATAGCCAAGAAAAACTAAGAAAATCTAGAGGAGAACCATGAAAACTCACCTTGGCTACTTATGGAACTGCTTCTAACACTAGGACCTTTGGTGATTTTTATCTTCTTGTTAGAAGCACTTTTTCCAGAAATTTCAATTCCCTCATGTCCATGACATCCCAAAGAAAATTTAGGAAGAAGAATGACGAATTTTGGTGGAGGGATGGGGGAGATATGGCCAGAGGAAGTAGAAAATGGTATCAAGTTTTTTAGGCAGCCTAAACCACGAAACTTTAGATAATTCTTTCTCCCAATTGAGAGCTCATTTCCCTCTAATTATTTTTCCCATTGTTCACCAATAGGCTAACTTGAATTTAGCAACTGAAATCACAAAATTTAGGTAAAAGATAAAGGAGATATGGCCATTCTCCCTTGCTATGGCGTCACTGCCTGGATAGCAAGGGAGGAATTTCCTTGCTTTTGTTTTAAGTAGAATTTCCACTTGTCAAAGGCCTTAGGCTACCTTGCAAGTGTTGGGATAGGCCCCACAGCCACCCAAGCTATCCCAAAATGGCTTAATTTTTTAAAAAAACTTTAGAAATTCACCAAAATTCACACGAACCTCGAAAAAATTACACAATTTATTTTAAAATTCACCTTTTAATCCCCTTTACTTGCTTATAAATTTTTATTGCCAAATTCCATCGATAGGGCAATTTTTAGAATGCCTCGATTTACATGCTAACTTGAAAAATTATGAGAATTTGCAAACGACCTCATAATCCAAAAATTCTTTCACTAACGGTCTCAATGGAGTTTTTAAGCTTTAGGGTCCACTATTTTTGGGTCCATCTAGGTACATCCTAGGTTAATCTCAGCCTGTGAAATTTTTTACACTGAGGGGTAACTTATAGTTCGAAACAAATTATTAGTTCTACGAAAATTTTTAAATTTTGCTCTTTTCATCAGATTAGAGCCCCTCAAAGTTTCATGACTAATGTCACTACCTCGATTTATGTGCAAGTGACCTAGCACCTCGGGTACATTTCTTAGACCTAATGGCACTAATCACGGAGCCTCGAAGCATGGGCATTACATTTTTTCCCATCTTAAGAAAATTTTATCCTCAAAATTACCTGGAGTAATTAATGGATGATACTGAGCCCTTATCGGCTCTTCTAACTCCTAGGTAATTTTCTTGGTATTTTGGTACCTCCATAGCAATGTAACAGTGGTATGGACTCATTTATTCAACTATCTCATACCACGAGCCATACTTTATATCACTTCCCCTTCATAACTTAAATATGGTTGTATCTCAATATCTATCATTAAAACCACCTGTAATGGATCCAATATGTACCTTCTGAGCATAAAAACATGGAAAACATTGGGCATCTACCACAACTCAGGTGGTAGTAAACTTGTATGCTAAAGGTTCGACCCTATTTGTACTCTTATAGGGTCCAATGAACTTAAGACTCAATTTCCCTTTTTCCTTGGACCTCTGCACCTTTCTCCCCAAAAAACCTCTAGAACACTTTTTCTTTAACTAAATATTCAGTAACTTTCTACTTCAAGTAAGCATATGATTTCAGTCTAATCACAATTGGTATTAGTCTTTTTCTGATTAATTTCACTTTTTCAGTCTCTTTAATCAAATCTATGTTAGAGATTTTCTCTCCCCACCTCACTCCAATACGAAGGAGTACTGCATCGTCTACCATACGATGCTTCATATGGGTCCATTCCTAAACTAAACTAGTCACTACTATTATAGGCAATCTCTGCCAAGAACATATGTATATCTCAGGTAACCATAGGCTTACTAATACCATTTCACAACATTTTATCAGACATCTGTATCACCCTCTCCGACTGTCCATCAAATTAACGATGAAAAAATATATTATAAGCCAAATTGGTGCCTAAAGTTGCTTACAGCTTCTTCCAAAATCTAGAAGTTAAACAAAGATCCATGTTAAATAGGGTAGTTATTAGCACATCAAAGAATCTGACTATCCCCTCTATATATGGTCTAGCCAGCCTCTCTAAGGACTTATCCTTCCTATCCGAGTAACTCGAATTACCTTTGTCAATCTATCAACAATTATCCATGCAACACTGCATGTATCTCTAGTCAAAAGTAAACTCATTACAAAATCTATGGTTAGCTTTCTTACTTTTCACTCTGGCACTGCTATAGGATACAACAATCTAGAATGAACTTGATGCTCACCTTTCACTCACTGGCGTGTCAATATTTGGCATTATATTCTACCACATCTCTTTTCACATAAGGCTAATAATAATAAAATTTCCAATTCAAACTTTCCTCTCAGGGTGCATAAAATAAGAAGCCTCATATGTCTCCTTAAGCATCTGTAACCCCAAGTCCTTTGTACAACATACGCGTGACCTTTTTTGATGATACAATTACTCACTTCGTGTTAACTCAGACCCTGTAGCCTTCCCCTTTTAAGTCTTGTCTACCATTCGAGCTAACTATTTTTTTCATCTATTTTTCCTTCACCTGCTATCAAACTTCTAGCCTTATTTGTAACTTGGCCAACACAGCATCTCCTAAAGTGTAATGTAATTATCATTCATACTTTTCAAGGTTATCATAAATGTCCTATTTATTGTATCTACCATCACATTGGCTTTCCTTAGTTGGTAGTCAATCAGGCTACCACAATTCTTGATTAACTCCAACCAGCTTTTCTATCTTGAGTTCAACTCTTCTTGAGTAAAGAGATATTTCATGCTTTTATGATTTATGTATATATGAAGCACTTCTCTTCACATAAATAGTGCCTTCATATTTTCAACACAAACATAATAGTAATTAGCCCCAAATCATAGGTAAGATAATTCTTCTTAGGTTGCTTCAATTATCTTGAAGCATAAGCTACTACCTTTTTATCCTGTATCAACACATATTCCATACCATTTAGTAGAACATCACTATACACAATAGAGCCCTTACCCTATTTAAATTGAATTAGGATAGGAATCCATGTTAGTATCTTCCTCATTTACTCACAATTAGCTTGACAGTTATCATTTCAACCAAATTTCACACATTATCCTAACCCATTGAGTAAAAGGAGTGGTAGTAATGGAAGTCCTATTTCAAGTCTTTTATAGTCTCAACTAAGCCCAAAAAATTCCTCATCTCAGTTACATTCACAGGTGGTTTCCATTCCTAGCACTACCTTTACCTGACTTGGATCATCTCTGATTCCCTCTACTGAAACTATATAGCCTAAGGAAGAAACTTTACTCAGCCCAACTCATACTTGCTAAGCTTAACACACAACTATCTCTCTTTCAAGGTGTGTAATACAACCTTTAGGCACTGTTCATAGTATTTCTAGTCCCTAGAGTACCTCAGACTACCATCTATAAACACCACTACTTATCTACATAAGATTGGAAGGTTCTGTTCATTGAGTTCCATAAAACTAGTAAGACATTGGTGTATCCCATTAGCAGCACTAAAACTCAAAATGCCTACACTGAATCTAGGAACAGTTTTAAAAACATCAGCTTCCCACAAATTCTTAGCTGATATTATCCAATTATTAGATCAATTTTAGAAGATCGACTAACCCTTCTCAAATGATCAAGGAGATTATCCATTTGAATAAGGGATGTTATTATCTATAATCACTCTATTCAACTACCTATAAAACAGTGTACGACCTGAGCGACTAGTCTTTCTTTGTTAATAGACATCATAAGCACTTCCTAAAGGGTTATAATGGATTTAATGAAACCCTTATCACATATCTCTTGCAACTATGCTCTCAATTCTTTTATTTGAACAGATGCCATCCTATAATGAATAATAAGTACTAGAGCAATACCAAGACACATCTCAATATCAAATCCAATTCTCTCTAAGGTGATAAACTTAATAGCTCATTAGGAACATATAAGAAAACTTTGCTTTAATTGAAATATATGCCATATTAAAATTAAATCATTCAGATCATTACCATAGGCAAAATATGCCTTACCCCTTCTAAAAGAGTAGTTATATTTTAATAACTAGGATAAGATTGTCCAAAAGGTTCTTCTTATGATCCACTATCACTATCAATCCTTGTATAGTTTGGGGGGTTAACTTTTTATATTCATAATCAATCATAGCCTGATACTTAGTAAACTAATCCATCCTAAGTTTACATCAATTTGTTGAAATACAATTCAATCAAATTAGCAACAATTTATGCCCCTAAATCACCAGAGGCATTTGCTATACACCTTATTCACAATCACATATTGCCCCATAGGGTTGCTAATTCCAATGTCTCCATTAACATGCTTAAGCTCTATTTGCCTATTCTATGTTTGTGTAGTACATACATATAAGGGCATTAAATCAAGGTTTATTAAAGCAAAGACTGTAACATTAGATAAGCAAAATACTAGTTATACCATCTAGTGTTGTAGCCTTTTCTCTAACTCTCATAGCACACTACCTAGCTGAAGCACAAGCCTCAATTCTAATACCCTAACTATCACCAGACTGCTCTCTTTTAGTCTACCTCTGACCCTTACTTTAGGGTGTAACATTAGGTATTTATGCCTGAGCACCCTCTACCTGACCTTGAAGACACTCTCTCTGTATTGATCTCTAACACCACAATAGAGACATTCTCCTCTATTACCTTCTTTGCACTGCCCCCAGTGCCTCTTTTGACAAATGACCCATATGGGAGGTCCACTCTAGTTACCCTCTTATACAAGGAGTACTATTGACTCGGGAAGGCAATCAAGGTCTACTTGTAGAAGCCTGCCCTAACCTCTAATTTTAGGTCTACCTCTGCCCTTACATTAGACTGTCTTACAGTGCACTACCTCTTTCCCTAAAAGAGGTCTCTCCTTTCTAGTACCATTTCTTCCATGTCACATGTAGCTAGTATTGACACAGCAAAATCTCTCTTTTTGATAGTTAACTGTCTGTATCTTTAACCCTTTATTTAGTCTTATCAAGAATCTCTTACTTTCTTTATTTATATCATTAAAAAATAATCTCCTTGGCATACTTTAGGAATCTAGTAAGATCCTTCCATATATTACTTCCACTATACTAGGAGAGGGGTTACTCCTATGTACTATCAGTCAGTCACTTGTGACTCTAGCTGCTGAGCAGTATTATTGGGTTTAGGTGTTAATGCATAACATGCTGCCTATATGACTGTGGTTACAAAACCAATTGGTTCCTTAGCCTCTCCTTTAGGTAACTTAACCAATTACTCCTATATTACAAAAGACTTTTCCTTCTTAGCCTCGGACAACATAACAGTTTAGAGGAATTTGAAACTTAGACATTTGCACTCATGTACTTAGCCTAGGAACATTAATTTATGCTCTGATATCACAAAATGTGACACACCCTACTGAATTCTTGAAAAACCCTAATAAGCAGTGCACTTTTTGCCAGGTTGCCCATCCTAAAATTTCTTCGATGTTCATTCATTTAACTCTTACTTATACTGCACTAGACAACTCTGTCTAATTCTGAATTCATTCAAGTCAAATCCTATAATCCATTTAAGTTCATATTATCATGTTTCAACCATCATAGAAGGAATCTAACACTATTTGGTATTATCTAAAAATTCAGTAGCACAACGACTGCCCTAGTCACTATCCCAAAATTCATATCTACTTGTAAACACTTTAATATTATAAATCACATCTCGTAAACCCTTCTGGTCCCCTAAATATCATCCTATCAACATTATCTAACACATAGCAGTCACAAGCCTTAGGCCATAATAAAAACATATAAAGCCTCAAGCTTACAAGCATGCATACAAATCATATGTAAATAAGAAAACCAATACAGGGATTATTATAGAATAACTTATTCATACAAATACTACCCTGTGTCCCTTATATACATCACACCCATATCACCTACCTAAGTTCATAGAGTGCAAAACCATATATCTATACATGATTAGTCTTCTTAATATGACCTTTGAACTCTATTCTTAATATGACCTTTGAACTCTACTATGTGCTTTATGAGGCAACGTCCCTATTCTAGGTACTTGTGCACCGAAATAGGTACATTGAGTATAAAAATACTCAGTGGTGAATTCAATCATTAAAACCATGTCCAAAGGTTAATCTATATATTATACTTTTAACCTGGTCTTATAATAATATCTTAGTTTAGTTAAAGAAACTAACATGCATAATTACCATTTTACCCCTAAGGTATTTCTACCCGTAATTATCTAATTAATTCACCACAAGGCATATAATTTATGTCTTTAGTCATTATTAATCACTTATGTATATACTATACTAATATAAGCATTTATTCATTATCAGTGAAAAATTACTAAGATGCCCCTGTATCTAGCTTCACAGTTGCATATGAATTTCTTAATCTTATTTAATTATCTTAACTAGCCTAACTCAGGAGACATCCCTAACAAACACTGGATCTAGAGGGAAAATAAACTGGTGCAGTAGTCCTTATTATAGACCTACACCATTGCATCATCATATGTGCCATAATGGAGATCAGCCATAACCTCCCCAGACACAATTAAATAACATTTACGTGACATAATAGAGATTAACCTATAGGCTTTCTTAGCCATAAATAAAGTCTCAACATCTATGTGACATAATGGAGATCATCCCAGAGGCCTTTTTAGCCACACCAATCAATATCGAGAATATGATGTAATGGAGATCAACCAGTAAGCCTCCCTAGCCATAAGGAATATCAACAACTATGTGACATAATGGAGATCAGCCCGTAAGCCTCCCTAACCACAAATAACACCATTGCCTGAACATCAAACAACTAGTAATTGCTAAAACCCTAAGTTGACCAGTCAACCCATCGAGTGGGTGTCTAAATAGTGGACTAAGTAACTCATTTTAAGTCTATTTATTGATTAATAATGTTCTTATAATATTTAAGTTGCAAATACAAATTGTTATAAATTTTACTATGCAGTTTATTTTTCGACCAGTCTAGTATAGCCAGATTTTAGCTCTGCTGGGTAAAAATCCCAAACAAATTTTAAGTTATATTAATACCAATATCCAAGGTTTAATATGCTATAATTTATCATAGCATTATTTCTTAGGAAATTAACACTTTCTGTCCAATGACATTTTTGGTTCAGGTAATGGTCAGCTGGACAGTTACAAGTCATTTTGACCAGTTTTCAAGACACATTTCTGGGACCATTTGAGGTCAAATTTTAGTATAGTTTTCAACAACAAAATTTATACATTCTATAAGCCCAAAGCCAACATATACTAGGCCATTTACAAGGCCAAAGCATAAGCACAAAAGCCATTATATTCAACTACTAGACATAACCCTTAAAGGCACACAATATGAGCCTATTTTTCCTTTACAAGCCATCTTATAGGCAATTATAAGCAACTTGTCATACCTTATTTCTAGTCAAGTTTTAAGATATGTTCAAGTCATTTCTCATGCCATACTAGGCTCTATATCTTCTCAAATATTCATCCTAATATGTCAACAATATTGATCTCAAAATATCATCAAACCAAATACATCATGTGCTCAAATTATGTATCACTTTTCAAGCAAATTTTAGGTCACTATTCAGCCAATTAAGTACTTTTTTTTTCATGACATTTCCATACCATTTCTTACACCAAATTATTAACACATTTACATTACCTTTATTTACCATACATTATACCATGCTTATATATATGATTACTTACATTTCATGCTGTGTACATGTGAGACGCATATCACACACCACATGTTCCATCATTACATATCATATACCATGACATACATACATGCCATGCTATGCCATACCTTGATTGCAATGCCCATGTTTTGAGGCTCCGTGAAAAGTGCCACCAGGTCCAAAAAGCACACCTAAGGTGATGGGCCACTTGCACGTGGATCGAGGTAGTGGCACTAGTCATGAAACTTTAAAGGGCCTTAATTTGATGAAATGGGCAAATTTTAAAAATTTAGTAGAACCAATAATTCATTTGGGACTGAAAGCTACCCATCAGTGCAATAAAAAATTTTTTGGTTCGAGATTGACCTGGCATGTGCCTGGACAGACACAAACACTAGACCCTAAAGCTCAAAAATTACACTGAGTCCACTAGTGAAAGAATTTTTGAAATTGGATGTCATTTGCAAATTTTTCTAATTTTTAAGGTTGGCATACAAATCGAGGTAGTCTAAAAACTATCTTATCAGTGGAATTTGGCCGCAAAAATTCATGAGCAAGTAAAGGGGATTAAAGATAGGAATTTAAAAAAATATTGTAATTATCGAGATGGTTTGAGAAGTTTCAAGATAACTTTCACATGTTAAGATAGGGCCCACAACATGCCAAGTGGTTAATTAAACTTGCTAAGTGGCAAAAAGCATGTGACAAGTGGATTTCCACTTAGAAGTGAAAAGCCATTCTTCCCTATTTCTGCTTCTGCCAACACCACAGATGAAGGAGAATGGCCATAACTTTCTCCTCTGGCCACTAAATTAAGAGATTCTAGTTTTTAAAAATTCTTTAGTGTGTTAAGCACCACGAGGAACAAGAATCAGGCCAAAAGGAGTTGTCATTTGGGAGATAAAATTTAAACAAGGAGACTGGTTTGGAGCAGTCCAAAACCATGACCCAAAGGTGAGTCCATGGCTATTTCTCCTTCATTTCTTAGGTTTTTGGGTTGCTTTTTAATGCTAGACTATGGCTAACACCTAGATAGTGATGTGTGTGAGGTGGTTATGGCATAATGATGGCATTTGAAGGCCTATGGAGGAGGAGGAGAGAAGTTACTGTGGTGGATAGAATGAGAGCTAGTAGCATAGGCATGGTAGAGATGGCACCTTTAAAGTGAAATGTAAGTGGACTTTAAGCCTTTTCTTTATGTGGTTGGGTGCCTAGGCTAGTGAACCTTAACTAAAGAGGGTTGGAATTATGTATTTGAAGCTAATTTCTTCTTTGGTGAAGTTATTACCTTGTGTTTTAGTGGAATTAAAAATGTTTTTTTAAGTAGTTGCTTAATTGGCCTCACAATGCTTGATGATTTTAATGCCTTTGGTTGTTTGCATGAGAAATTTGCTATATATGATGAAAGTTTAGAATGTGTTTGGTATGCTAGGATGTGAATTATGGAAGTTTAGGTGTGGAAATCACCATGGATGGTGTAATTTTCCTTGTACCCGTGAGCTATCATAAGTGGGTTTTATGGATTTTGCTTTGTACCTTAGCCATATTGGCTTAGAATTGGATGTTAATGAGTATATTTGAGCTTAAAGCATATTGATATGATTGAATAATGTTATCATATGGAAAGCAATGGAAATTTAGTCCATTTTTTCTAAGAACTCGAGAGCTTAAACCATGGCATATTAGCATGAAACCTAAAGTTACTATGTGTTAGTTAAGTACATTGAAATGGTTTGATTATTGGCATGAAATGGCTATGGAATTACCTAAGTATATGACATATTAATATAGCAATATACACTTGAAAATGTGTCTTGAAATGGCTAAGAAAGATTTAGACTAAAACATATGGTTAAAGCTTAAATTAATGACTTAAAAAAAGTGGCTCCAAGTGAACCATTAAATTAAACCTTATTGATGCCTTTGAGAGGCTAGATTTGAACTATGTTTGGCCATGGAATTGGCCCAGTTATAGATGACATTTATGCCTATATTTTGGCCATGGAATTGGCCTAGTTATAGTTGGCCTTGTGCCTAGAAAAGTACCTAAAAGAACCTTAAAAACTGAGCTAAATTTAGACTTAAAAAAGTCCCAAAAACTGACTTCAAAAGTGGTCAAAATGACCTATAACTAT
>CANXYI010930620.1:0-19053 GCA_948208565.1 Hura crepitans | reverse complement strand
CCTAGACCACAATTAGGTTTAAGTTTTTGTCTGGGAATTCGAACTCCAATTGCTCACCTTCTAACGGATGATTGGCCAAGAATTCTACGACTGCTCATCCTTTTATGGTTTTTCTTGTTATATACTGAACATCAAATTCTTGAAGCAAGAAGAACCATTTACTAATTCTACCTACCAAAAATGGTACCATTTAGAGATATCTTAATGGGTTGTGTTTGGATATGGCCTATACAGTATACAACTAAAAGTAGTGTCTCAGTTTCTTCGAGGCCCACACTACTACTAGGCAAATCTTTTCCACCTCTATATACTTAACTTGGTAAGGAAGAAATTTCTTACTTAAATAGTAAATTGCAAATTCAACACCCATCTCGTCTTTCTAGGCTATCATAGCCCCAACTGAACTTTCTTCAATAGCTAGATAGAGGACCAATGGCTTTTCACACCTTGGTGGTTGTAAAACTAGTGGATTTAGCATATATTCCCTAATTGTGTCGAAAGCTTTCTGACAATCATTATTCCACTTAGTTGGTTGGTTCTTTCTGAGAAGTTTGAAAATAGGCTCACATATGGTAGTGAGCTTAGCTATAAACCTGCTAATGTATTGTATTTTCCTAGAAATCCCCTTATTTCTTTTTCTTTCTTCGGGACTGGTATTTCTTTGATTGCTTTGACTTTATCAGGGTCTACCTCGATTCCTTTTTAACTCACAATATGCCTTAGAAGTTTTTTTGAACTCACATCAAAGACAAACTTTTTCAAATTCAAATGCATATTGTACTTTTCTATCCTTTTGAAGAACTTTTCCAAGGCCTTAAAATGTCCTTCTCTCGTGGAGGATTTTATCATCATGTCATTGATGTACACTTCCACTTCCTTATGAATCAAGTTATCGAGAATCTTTGTGGCCATTCTCTGGTACATAACGCTAGTGTTTTTCAAGTTGAAAGGCATAACCTTATAATAGAAGGCCCCCCATTCCATGATAAATGCAGTTTTATCTTGTCTACTATTCTGTTTAGAATTTGATTGTAACCGACATACCTATCCATAAAATTGTACATTTTGCACATTGTTGCACTATCAGTCAACACGTCTATATGAGGCAACGGGAAGTCATCTAATGGGTAGGCTTTATTCAGATCTCTATAATCTATACACATCCAGACTTTACCATCCTTCTTAGTGACTGGATTCACATTAGCTAACCATGTTAGATACTGTACTTCTTCCAAAATTTTTACTTCTACTTGCCTATGTACTTCTTCTTTCATCTTTTCTACCTATTCTGATATCATGCTCCATAGTTTCTACTTAACTGGTTTTGCTTTTAGGTATGTATAGATGGCATGTTTAGCTACTTCTCAATCCACCCCTAGCATGTCTTCATAGGTCTAGGCAAATACATTTTCATATTTTTTTAACATTCTCTCAAATTTAATCCTCTATTTAGGAGTTACATCAGATGCAGTTAAGATCTCTTTAAGATTTTTGTCAGTACCAAGATTAAATGAGGTAGTATTAATTGAATTAATATTGAACATGTTATGCATGGATTATCATTATGCATGATGCAGTTAGATGAGACATCACAAAAATAAGCAAAATCATTCATATTATTAACAAAAGAAATAGGAACATCATCATAAAAAAGTTTAAGTACATATGAATTATCAAAAGAACTTTTAGGAAGGCTTTCTTCTTTCATCTTCTTCTTTCCCTTATCCTGGAGCATAGCATCAGTTAGAATCTCTTCTTCAAGTCCAATTTCTAGCTCAATCGGGTTGGTCATGATTTCCTCATCCCAAAAATCTGAAATGACTTTCACTTTATTCGCAGTCCAATCAAACACATCATTAAAGATCTCAAATCCTAGCACAACTTGTCCCTCAATGATAGCTGGCTTAGATTCCTTACTGTAATGAACATTCCCTTTAGCCTGAACAAAACTCTCTTCTACCAAAGGGTTACCTTTTCTCATCTTCCTCAGTTTTAATGTCTCTTCCACATATCCTAATCCCTTTTGATCTTTCTATCCTTAAGGCTGAATGATTAAGATTGGTCCTTCTAAAGCATGTCCTAATCTAGCTCCAAGTAGATAGTTCATCTTTTTTAGCATATTCACCAGCTTAAGGTTTTCCCCTTCCTCCAAAAAGATATCCGTAATATGGAAACTATTAAAAGGCTGATTGGCTATTTCAAGCATTGAAACCTAATTCTCTCTTACAACCCTTGTCGTCACTATCTCACCATCATGGGGATCTGTATCATCTGATGCAATGTCAACAAAACTCCTCCCAGCTTATGGAATCATGGCCTTCCTAAAAGCAGGGAGAAATTCGTAGGAATATTGAGCACTGCAAACTCCACATTATCCACAATCACCCCTATTTTGACCTTAACCTTAAAGGTCCCATATGCTTGTCTCTTTCTATTTGTCGTAGGCCATGATGGTAAGCTTGGACTAAGAGATCATTGAATCCTCGATCCCATACACTGCTACGGCTTTAAGCAGGCACACATTAAAATGGTTTTTTAAACTAATTAACTAGTGTTTTCTTAAGCAAAATGGTTTTAAGTTTTCTCTAATAAAAAGTCACATTAAAAATGTATTTTAATAAAGGCCAATCTCCTAGAGATGGGAGTTGGGTAATTATCATCAATTCTTATGGAATTACAAGTAATTATCAGGTCACACCACAACTAAAGAATAACCTACTTTATGGATGCACAATATACTTGTTGTATGCTTTAAATATAGTAATTACTTCTTATACATGAAAAGATGACATAAATGTTTAAGTATAATGCTTGCTTACTTGAAAAGGGATTAATAAACGTGATAATATACAAAGAAGGCATATTATTAGGGCATAAATAAGATATGAATTCTGAACCTTTCTGGTTCAAAAGATTAGAGGTCCTGGTGTAGAGTCTAGGTGGTGACTCCACTAACCACTTTCATCCCCAGTAAAAATATCATAATCTCTACACATGTTTACTGTCACACTTTGTTCGATCGGATTGCTAACTTGAATGTCGATATCTAAGGGCTTAAGTTCTAAACCTCTATCTCATTCTTGTGTTATATAGATGTAAGAATGAGTTGACCCTTGGTCTATCAATGCCAAAAGAGATACATAAAATAAAGAGAAAATACCAGCTATCACATCAAGAGCCTCTGCCTCCTTACGGACTCGGATGGCATACTATTGTGTTGGTGCTCATACCTATAATCTAGTCCTCTAGCTACTACTCAACTGATCATTTCTACTCTATCTATGCCCTCTATTAGGTGTTGGTGCAGAAGCTTATGTCTGAGCAATCTCAGCTTGCCTCTAGGGACACTCCCGCTAGAAATTATCTCTAGCTCTACAAGTAAAACATTTAACTCTCTTGGTCTGCCAATATTGCACCCAATGTCTTTTATTATAGGTCTCACATGTTCGGGGTGCACTCTTGGCTATAGATACTGGAGCACTAAAGGCCTACTATAGAGGTCGAGGCCTAGATTAAAAAGCCTGATCTAACCTTAATGTCTGGCCTTACCTCTATGACTACTGAGGAGCTTGGGATTCTCTCTGCTTCTTACTTGTCCCAGGTACTGAGCTAGTCTGTTTGGCTATAAATGGCCTCTTTTTCTAGAATAAGTCCCTCTTTTCCTGTACCATCTCCTCCATAGCGTAGGCTACTAACACCAAGACAAAAAAACTCTATAATTTAGGTGGTGACAATCTTTATTTGCAACTTCACATTAAGGCCCTTCTTGAACCTCTTGTATGTAACACCCCCTGCCTATTCTCGAAGGAACTAGATAAGGAATGCTACTTCCCACTAGTCACCTATCCTTAAATTTCCTTAGTGCATATTCCTTTAACACTTAGTCATTAATTACTTTATTTATCCATGCATGTATTTTCTTTAATATTTCCATAAAGTCCTCTTATACTGACTATTTCCCTATGATACAAACATATTTTTAGTTGATAAAAATATATTTTACACCAATTGTTCATTTTACGAAAATTTACGCGGCATAACGGCTACTCGGGTAACTAACCCTAAAATATATACCTGTAAGAACACACTTGCAAGATCATACTCACTTCTTCATTATCTCCTAGACCCTTTTGGTCCTCTAATTTAGATATCACTATACCACAACACACAATTATCAACATGTAGGGCCTAGGGCCCACAACAATCAGACAAGCCAAATATTTATATCATACTAGATATCCATTACTACATCAAGCTCATCATATACATAAATTTGGTACTTACTTAGCTAAGCCCAAACCCACACATATATACACATGAGTGCCAAAGGAAAACCATCAAAAGTATAGAATGATACCCTCAAATATTTATCTACTACATTGTAAAATTGACATTAAGCATGGATAAGTACTATATTAACAACCTGCACTTTAAAACATCGATACGTTAAGTATATAACTCAGTGGTGAATTCAATGCAATAAAAGCATGTCATGCACAAAAACATGCAATGTACACTTTATAGACCATGATGCAATACATAGAAAGGCAAGTTTATAAAATAATATTATTTTAATTATCTATCTTCTTATTTTAATTTTCAATGTCCTTTTATTATTAATTTTTCCAAGCTTCCATTTTATAAATAGTATCTATATTAAATAAAATCTATTATTATTACCATTAATTATACTATTAATTTTTCCATTTAGGCCCAAGCTAGAAAGATGACACTTTAAAACACTGGATCATAGGGAAATCTAGACTATGCAATAGCCCACATTTTAGACCCCGACAACAACACCTGCCTAGTGTAGTGGCCCTATCTCAAAACCATAATGGTTGCGCCCACATAGTGTAGTGGCCTATTATAAGACCTCAGTAGCTATACCTACCTTACATAGTGCAGTGGCCTACCTCTCGGACTGCTATGGCTACACCCACATAGTATAGTGGCCTATATCAAGACCTTAGTGGCTGCACCTGTCGAGTGTAGTGGTACCATCATCGAAACCACTATGCCAACACCTATATAGTGCAGTGGTTGATGTCTCAACCTCGGCGACTGCAATCACCATCACAATCATAGCCCTAAAGGCACAGTATCTCTAGCAGCTGCTAATCTCTAGTTAACCAGTCAACCCATCTAGTGAGTGTTTAACTAATGGGCCAACTGTTAATTAATTATTTTTATTTATTTACTATTCATTTATTTTATTTATTCTATATTATTAAGACATAATTATCAATCAATTTCATCTGCACATTTCTACTAGTCAGTTATAAGTCATTTTCTTCACTAGACAATTATAGGTTATTTTACGAAAATGGCACTATTCATTTTGTCATTTTTCGCTATTCATTTGGTCACATATCACTATTCATTTGGTCATTTCTTCATATTTTCCCATGGCATATTTCCTCATTTTGCAAGCAATATCACTTTTCATCATGTCTATTTTCCATTCATCTTAAACTACCTTTATCATCTTCATGATCTATCTATTGAACACCAATAATTATATTCATTCGATTACATATTTCTTACATGCCAACCTTTACCATTTTATTCATCCTTTTTAGGTACCTTTTCCCATTTAGGTTAATACTTACATTTTATGTCGTAAGCTTATATATTAGTCACATCTCTATGCTCACATATTCTTTCATTCATTTCATGACTGGGCATATTATACATCACATTTGACATCATCTCACCTAATCACCATATACCATGCATGCATGCATATGCCATGCCATACATGACATACCATTTGGCCACACATACATCATGTACATACATATGCCTTTCTCATCCTAATGACATACATATCATCATTTTATCATCCAAATAACATTTTAACATACTTATTACATTAATTCACATACACATATGCATAATTCAGCACTTCTATACAAGTGGTCATGCATATACCCATACTCACACATCATGGCATGCATTAATTACTTTAAATCTACAAACCTAGGGTTGATTTACACCTTCCTTCACCACTTTATAGCCTTGGAACCCTTAGTTCTTCACTAGTTCTTCTCTCACCTACATGTGTAACCTAGAAATTAAAAAAAAAATCAATAAACTTCTACAAAGCTATAAATTAAAATCTCTAAATATAGTTTTTCTTAGAATTATCAAAGCTATATGAAACAAAAATAAAAACCAAGAAATAAGCACTTACACCCCAAAATGTCACTATTCACTCTATAACCATATATTCCTTTTGAAAGCTTATTTTTTTAGTTCTACCACTTAGATGGTGTTTTAGGGGTCATGGAGGGGCATTCCCATATAAATTTTGTGAAAATTGGTAGAGAATTATGGTTATAGTGGAGCAAAAATGGTGGGAGGCTATTCTTCCATGGTGGCATTAGCTTTAGGGAGAAAGGGAGGTTAAAGATAGCTTTTTGTGCACATGTGGCCTTCCTACATGTGTAAAGGATTATGAATGGGTAAGTGGCTTAGTTAGATCACGAGATCTAACGACCCAAATAATCTCGATTTTGTCCTAAATTTCAAGAAATTTTAAAAATTCCTCTGTGCTTTTAAAATAATTGCTTTTGTTCTAAAAATCCTCAATTATACTCACATAAGGCCATGTAAAATCTTAGGTTCAAATTCCTAAGGCAAGTAGGTGTACTATTCACCTATTATAATAATAAATTTTAAAAAAATATCAAATGATCTTATAAAATTAAAATTCCTTCACCAATGAACTCAGTGGAATTTTTAACCTTTAAGGTATCCTATTTTTAGGTCTATCCGAGCACATTTAGGGTCATTCCTAACACAATCTCATTTAAGGTTACTATTCACTTGTATACTACCTAAAGTGAATTATTGGTTCTATTAAAATTTTAAATTATTTCATTTTCACCATTTTCTATCCCACAAAAGTTTTATGACTAGTACATGGCTCTTTTAGCCTTACAAAGGTATCCCGGCTTCCCTAGAACACTATTTAATCTCGAAGGTACTATTTATGAAATCTCAATTTACGAGCATTACAATTCTACCCCTCTTAAGGAATTTCATCCTTAAAATTACTTGATGTGAAAAATTGTGGGTATTAAGCTTTCATTTGCTCCTCACTCTCCCAAGTGGCCTTTTTAGCTTTGTGCTATCTCTATAACACTTATGGATTTGTTCTTTAATTGTTTGACCTCTTTAGTAAGAATCTGCACCTGCTTTTCTTCATAAATTAAGTATGGTTATACTTGAATATCCTATACTGATATCATATAGGATGGATCATATCTATATCGCCTCAGCATTGAGACATGGAACATGTCATGAATATGTGATAACTTAGGTGGTAAAGCTAGCCTATATGCCAATAGTCCTACACATTCTATAACCTTATATGGGCTAATAAATTTAAGACCGAGCTTCCCTTTCTTGCCAAACCTAAGTACCTTTTTCCACGTTGATACTTTTAAGAACACTTTTTCACCCACTTCACACTTGATGTCCCTTCATTTTAGGTCTGTATAAGATTTTGAAGATCTGTGGTAGCCTTTAATCTTTCTCTTATAACCTTGACCTTTTCTTCTACATCTTTGATCAAATCTAACCCCATAATCTTACTTTCACCTGTTTCACTCTAGTAAAGAGGATTCCTACATTTTTTGCCATATAAGGCTTCGTACTGTGCCATACCCAAGCTAGCTTGATGGATGTTGATGTATGTAAACTTAGCCAAAGGCAAGTATTGGTCCCAACTTCCCTTGAACTCTATCACATAGTACTGGTCCTAGCTTCCCTTGAACTTTATCGCATAGCTACATAACATGTCTTGTAGTACCTATATTATCTACTTTGATTGCCCATCTGTTTGAGGGTGAAAAGTTATACTGTACATCAATTGGGTACTAAAAGCATCATGTAATTTCTTCCAAAATCTAGAACTAAATAAGGATCTCTATTAGAAATAATGGCTACCAGTACTCTTTGCAATCTTATAATCTCATCTATATACAACCATGCCAGCTTATCTATAAAATAGTCCATCCTAACTAGAATAAAATGAGTTATCTTCGTAAGCCTATCCATTATTACCCATACAGCATCACATCTACTCCATGTCATCGGCAGTTCTATCATAAAATCCATAGTTACTCTCCCTTATTTCTATTTTGGTATTGCTATTAGATGTAGCAATCCAGAAGGTACTTAACGTTTAGCTTTAACTTGTTAGCATGTCAAACATCTAGCCATGTATTCAACCACATTGTGCTTCATTCCTAGCCACCAATAATGAGGCTTCAAATCCAGGTACATCTTTGCACTTCCAGGATACATAAAGTAAGGAGTTTTATGTGCCTCCTTTAATATCTGAGTTCTCAACTCATCTGTGTCAAGAACACACAATCTGCCATGATAGTACAAACATTTGTCATCTCCCAATTCAAACTCTGTGGTCTTCCCCTCTTAGACATTACTCATTTTCGTAGCTAAGTATTCATAGATAATGTCTTTAAATTTTCAATGTGAAGACAATAGCAGCCAATTCCAGATCATGATTAGGATAATTCCTCTCATCAGACTTCAATTGTCTTAAGGCATAAGCAATCACCTTGCCTTCTTGCATTAACACACAACCAAGTCCATTATAGGAGGCATCACTATAAATAACAAAGTCTTTCCCCTATTCCAGTTGAGTAAGGATAGGGGCTTTAGTCAACATTGCCTTTAATCTATTAAAGCTCTCTTAATATTTGTCATCCCACTCAAATCTTACCTCCTTCCTCAATAACCTAATAAATAGTGTTGCAATCATAGGAAAACCCTTCACAAATCATCTGTAATATCTTGTTAATCCTAGGAAGCTTCTTCTTTCAGTTACATTCCTAGAAGGTTTCCACTTTAGCACTACTTTTACTTTACTAGGATCTACTTTAATGCCTTATATTAAAGCTATGTGACCTAGAAAGGCTACTTCTTTTAGCCAGAACTCACAATTACTCAACTTAGCAAACAACTATTTCTCTCTTAAAGCTTAGAGCATAATTCTAAGGTGTTGTTCATGTTCCTCTTGAGTCTTAGAGTAGACTAGTATATCATCAATAAACACTACCACAAACTGGTCCAAATAGGATTTAAAATCCTATTCATTAGGTCCATGAAAGTGGCTGGGGCATTAGTGAGTCCAAAAGGCATCACTAGGAACTCATAGTGCCCGTATCTAGTTCTAAATATAGTTTTAGGTATATCAAACTCTTTAACCTACAATTGATGGTATCTCGATCTTAAGTAAATCTTAAAAAATACACTGGCACCTTTCAGTTGATTAAAAAGATTATCAATCTTAGGCAATGGATATTTATTCTTTATCGTCACCTTTTTCATTTGTCTATATTCTATGAATAACTGAAGCGACTCGTCTTTCTTCTTCACAAATAATGTGGGTGCTCCCCAAGGTGAGGTGTTTGGTCTGATGAAGCCTTTATCTAGTAATTCCTACAACTGCATCTTTAGTTCTTTCAACTCTACAAGTGGCATCTGATATGGTGTGATGGATACCAGAGTTGTACCTGGATACACTTCAATCTCAAAATCTAACTCCCACTATAGAGGTAATCCTATTAATTCTTTTGGAAATACATTTGGGATTTTTTACACCATTGGAATCTGATCCAAACTATGCATGGAGTGGCTAGTATCAACTACATGGGCTAGATAAGCTTCACATCCCTAATGGATGAGCCGTCTTGCTGTAACAGCTGATATAACATTCACCAAGGTATTTTTCTCACTAATAATTATCACCTCACTTCCTTTGGCCATCTTAAATGTAAGCCTCTTCTATTTACAATCAACCATAACCTGATGTTCTGACAACTAATCCATACCTAGAATGATGTCAAACTCATAGAAAGGTAATTCAACAAAGTCCATAGGGAATAACTAATCTTGATTTACTAGAGGATATTGTTTGTATATTTTATTCACTATCACACTCTGTCTAATATGATTACTAACTTAAATATCTAAAGTTTCGATTCTAAACCTCTGTCTCTCACTTATGTAATGCATATATACAAATGAGTTAACCTAGGGTCTACTGAAGATAGTACTAGTACATCAAATAAATAAAATGTATTAGCGATCACATTGGGAGCTTCTGCCTCTTTCTAAGCTCTGATGGCATATTGCCTCACTAAGGCTCTAACCACTGACCTAGTTCTCTAGCCACCACTGTCCTAATCATCTTTAGTTTGACTCTATCCTTTACCCTATGGTTGTACTATGGATGCTTGTGTCGAGGTTGCTTCTCTTGCCCTCTACGGGCAATCTCTCTAATAGTGATCTCTGGCCCCATAAATGAAACACTTTTCTCCACTAACTAGCATGTATCTCCCTAGTGTCTTCTATGATAGGTCTACATGTTTGAGGTACACCCTGAGCTACCAATGCTAGAGCACTAGAGACCTACTGTAAAGGTTAAGGCCTAAATATCAAAGCTTAACCTGACCTCTGTGGTTAGGCCTACCTCTGAGTCTGCTACACCAACTAAGACTGAGACTGAAACTCTCTTTATCTCTTGCTAGTCCCAAGTGTGGTATTGGTCTAGCTTATTGCAAATGGCCTCTTTTTCTAAAATAGATCTCTCTTCTCTTGCAGCATCTCTTCCATGTTATAGGTAGCTACTACCAACTCTAAAAAATATCTGATCTTAGAGGTGGCTATCTGTATCTGCAATTCCACATTGAGGCCTTTCTGAAACCTCTTACATCTCTCTTCCTTCTTGGGAATAAACTCTTTAACATATCTACACGGTCTGGTGAAGTCTTTCTTGTACTGGATAATGGATCTTTTAACTTGTTTCAAGTCAAGAAACTCATGTCTCCTCTTGTCCTTGTATGATTCAGGAATATACTTCTTCCTAAACTCTTTTAGAAACCAATCCTAAGTCACCTCATCTATAGCAGTTTCCTCCTTTTCGTGGTATCCCATTAGTGGTAAGCTTCTTCTTAGAGCAGTAAAGTGGTATATTTCAGACTCTCCTCTATTATGCAATCTAACTACTCTAATATCCTTAGAGTCTTCTCTAACTAGTACTCTGCTCTGGCAGCATCATCTTCCCTAGTGCCAAGAAAATCCACAGCTCCTTTTTTTTATCCCTCTCTAAATATGTCTACTGCAATGGTGCTAGAGATACAGGAGGTGGTACAAAAACTGGTGGAGCTGCTGCAGATGTATGCCTCAAAATCTCTATTATCTATAGTAGCAAGGCTAGTAAGGCTTAGGTCTAATGGTGTCCCTATTGTTATGGCTAGTGTGTAGCTTCACTAAGCTCTAAAGTGGTTGTACGAAGCTTAGGCCTATAGATGGTAGTAGGAGCATAGCTGACTACCTTTGCTCCTCTATTTGGTGGGACCCGCTCACTCATCTTATCACTATAAAAATAATAAACTATCAGCCTCATACAATGTAGCTTTGTCAAAATTATAGAACCCTAAACACTGGCACTTATGTATACTAGGCCTAGAAATGCCTAAACCCACTATGATTCCACCAAATGAAACACCCCTTGCCTATTCCCAAAAGAACTAGACAAGGAATGCTACTTTCCGCTAGTCACCCATCCTTAAATTTCCTTAGTGCTCATTCATTTAACACTTATGTCATCAATTACTTTATTTATCCATACATGTATTTTCTTTAATATTTTCACATAGTCCTCTTATACTGACTATTTCCATATAAAACAAACATATTTCTAGTTGATAAAAATATATTTTACTATAATTGTTCATTTTATGGAAATTTGGGTAGCATAACAACTACGCGAGTAATTAACCCTAAAATATATACCTGTAAAAACACACTTCTAATTACGTACTCACTTCTCCATCTCTCTTGGACCCTTTTGATCCTCCAATTTACATATCACTATACCATAGCACACAATCATCAGCACACAGGGCCTAGGGCCTATAACAATCAGACAAGCTAAATATTTATATTGTGTTAGATATCCATTACTACATTAGGCTCATAATGTACATAAATTCAGTACTTGCCTAGCTAAGCCCAACCCCACATATATATACACATGAGTGCTAAAGGAAAACCTTCAAAAGTATATAATGATACCCTCAAATGTCTGTCTACTACACTGTAAAATTGACACAGAGGTTAGACAGCTATTATATCAACAACCTGCGTATAGGAATATTGATACATTGAGTATATAACTCAGTGGTGAATTCAATGCAATAAAAGCATGTCATGGACTTAAACATGCAATGTACACTTAATGGATCATGATGCAATACATGTATAGGCAAGTTCATAAAATAATATTATTTTAATTATCTATCTTCTTATTTTAATTTTTAGTGTCCTTTCATTATTAATTTTCCAAAGCTTACATTTTGTAAATATTATCTATATTAAATAACATATATTTTCATTGCCATTATTTTATACTGCTCATTTTTTCATTAAGGCCCAAGCTAAAAAGACGACACTTTAAAACATTGGATCACAGGAAAATCTAAATTGTGCAGTGGCCCACATTTTGGACCCCAACGGCTACACCTGCCTAGTATAATGGCCCCATCTTACAACCACCGTAGCTACACCCATATAGTGTAATAGCCTATCAAAAAACCTCGATAGGTGCACCTACCCTATATAATGCAGTGGCCCACCTCTCAGACTACTATAGCTACACCCACATAGTGCAATGGCCTATATCAAAACCTCAATAGCTATACCTATAATGACCCGGCTTACCTAGTTAGTATCATCCGTTTTAGCCCATCAAGCCTCATGGATTTATCTCTTGGGTAAAGGGTGCAATACGAGGACTTCTCAAATGGTTACCTATCTTGGTACTACTCTCACCGAAACACATTTAACTTCAGAGTTTTGATGGGATTCAAACCCTTAACACCCAAAAGTGCGCTAACTAGGTATACCAAGGCCTTACTTATAAGGTCACCATATTCTCTCCATTTTGATATAGGATAGGTTACCTATCCGCCCCAAGCATGGTCCTCCCCATCTTAGGACACAGTGTCCTCGCTGTCATACATATACTGGGGAGGGTCAGGCTCTGATACCAATTGTAATAGCCCAGCTTGCCTGGTTAGTATTGTCTACTTTGGCCCATCAGGCCTCACGGATTTGTCTCTTAGGTCAAGGGTGCAACATGAGGACTTCCCAAATGGTCATCCATCTTGGTACTGCTCTCACCAAAACATATTTAACTTTAGATTTTTTATGGGATCCGAACCCTTAACACCCAAAAGTGTGCTAACCAGGTATACTAAGGCCTTACTTATAAAGTCACTATATTTCCTCCATTTTGATATAGGATAAGTTACCTATCTACTCCAAGTATAGGTATCAGAGCTTGACCCTCCGTAGTACAGGTATGATAGCGTGGATGTTGTGTCCTAAGGTGGAAAGGATCACACTTAGGGCAAATAAGTAACCTATCCCATATCGAAATAAAGGGAATATGGTGACTTTATAAGTAAGGCCTTGGTATACCTGGTTAGCACACTTTTGGGTGTTAAGGGTTCGGATCTCATTAAAACTTTAAAGTTAAACATGTTTTGATGAGAGCTGTACCAAGATAAGTGACCATTTAGGAAGTCCTCGTGTTGCACCCTTTACCCAAGAGACAAATCCATGAGGCCTGGTGGGCTAAAGTGGACAATACTAACCAAGCGAGCTAGGTCGTTGTAACATATCCTATTGTATGTCTGCATGAGTGACATAATATATTTAATTTATTCCACCATTGAGTTTTATACTTAGCATGCTAGTGTTTCGATGTGCAGGCTATAGACAGAAGGTTGATCAGCATTAGACATCTCCTTTAGTGTAGCTGACAAAGAGTTTTTGGTATTTTGTTTTCCTTTTGAGTATTGTATATAGCAATGCACTCATGTAAGTAGGTTCTGTTGTTAGGATAGATGTATAACAAAATGTAATTAACTGACTGTATGGATAGTTGTATGTGTATGTATGATTGTCTACTTCTTACATGCTTGCATGCTGATGGGTCTCCGACCCTGTGTTCTAAACAATGAATGTGTTGTGATAAAATGACTGTGATCTGAAGGACCAGAGGGGTTTAGAAGTGGAGGTTGGTTGAATGGTGATGTATAGGAGTGTATTTCTTTGTAGGTTAAATTAGGGATAAGTAACAAGGCATTTGTTATGCTGCTCAATTTTTCATAGTTGTCTGATAATGCCTGGTAGGGTTTGTGATGGCTTAGAATAGACAGTAATAGGAGAATAAATACTCATATTTAGATTAAAGATATGTATGGTCAAATGAGGTCAAAAGTAGTAAAAGTTAAATAAAAGGCCCCTAGGAAAATCCTAGGATGGATGACCTCAGTGGGAAGTAGCACACCTTGCCTATTTCAGGTAGAAATGGGTAGGGGGTATTACAACACCCACCTAGTACAGCAGTCCCATCATCAAATCACCATGGATGCACCCACATAGTGCAGTAGTCAACGTCTTGACCTCAGTGACTATAGCTGCCATCATATCATAGCCCTAAAGGCATAGTATCTCTAATAGCTGCTAATCCCTAGTTGACTGATCAACCCATCCAGTGGGTGTCTAACTAATGGGCCAACTGTCAATTAATCATTTTTATTTATTTACTATTCATTTATTTTATTTATTTCCATATTATTAAGACATAGTTATCAGTCAATGTCATTTGCCCATTTCTACTAGTAAGTTATAAGTCATTTTCTGCACTAGACAGTTATATGTTATTTTACGAAAATAGCACTCTTTATTTGGTCACTTATCACTTTTCATTTGGTCATTTCTCCATATTTTCCCATGGCATATTTCCTTATTTTGCAAGCTATATCACTTTTCATCATGTCCATTTTCTATTTATCATGAACTACCTTTATCATCTTCATGATCTATCCATTGAACACCAACAATTATATTCATTCAATTACATATTTCTTACATGCCAACCTTTACCATTTTATTCATCTTTTTAGGTACCTTTTCCCATTTAGGTTAATACTTACATTTTATGCCATAAGCCCATATATTAGTCACATCTCCATGCTCATATATTCTTTCATTCATTTAATGACATGTACATATTATACATCACATTTTACATCATCTCACCTAATCATCATGTACCATGCATGCACATGACATGCCATACATGACATACCATTCACCCACACATACATCATGCATATACATATTCCTTTCTCATCCAAATGACATACATATAATCATTTTATCATCTAATTAACATGGTGACGTACTTATTACATCAATTCACATACAATATGCATAATTCAACACTTCCATAAAAGTGTTCATGCATGTACCCATACTCGCACATAATGGCATGCTTTAATTGCATTAAATCGACATACTTAGGGTTGATTTACACCTTCCTTCACCACTTTATCACCTTGGAACCCTTGGTTCTTCATTAGTTCTTCTCTTACCTACATATGTAACCTACAACTTAGAAAATTCATATAAAATTCTACAAAGCCTTAAATTAAAATCTCCAAATGTGGTTTTTCTTAGAATTATCAGTGCTATATGAAAAAAAAAAAATAAAAACCAAGAAATAAGCACTTATAGCCCAAAATGTCACTATTCACTCCATAACCATATCTTCCTTTTGAAAGTTTATTTTTGAGTTCTACCACTTGGATGGTGTTTTAGGAGTTATGGAGGGATATTCCTATATAAATTTTGTGAGAATTAGTGGAGAATTATGGTTGTGGTGGAGCAAAAATGGCGGGAGGCTATTCTTCTATGGTGGCATCGGCTTTAGGGAGAAAGGGAGCTTAAAGATAGCTTTTTGTGCACATATGGCCTTCCCACATGTGTAAGGGATTATGAATGGGTAAGTGGCTTGGTTAGTTCACAACATGTGGCGATCTAATGGCCCAATTAATCTCGGTTTTGCCCTAAACTTCGAGAAATTTTTTAAAATTCCTTTGTACTTCAAAAATGATTGCTTTTTTTAAAAAAATCCTTGATTGTACTTACTTAGGGCCACGTAAAATTTTAGGTTCAAATTCCGAAGGTAAGTAGATATGCTATTCACCCACTATAATAATAAATTTTGAAAAATATTAAACAATCTCAAAAAATTAAAATTCCTTCACTAATGAACTTAGTGGAATTGTTTACCTTTAGGGTGTTCTATTTTTGGGTCTGTCTGCATACATCCTAGGTCATTCCTAGCACAATCCCATTTAAGGTTACTATTCACTTATTTATTACCTAAAATGAATTATTGGTTCTGTTAAATTTTTAAATTATTTCATTTTTACCATTTTCTAGCCCATTAAAGTTTTATGACTAGTACACAGCTCTTATGGCCTTACAAAGGTATCTCGGCTTCCCTAAAACACTATTTAAGCCTCGAAGGTACTATTCATGAAACCTCGATTTACAGGCATTACATTACACCTCTTCTCCTTTGTAGTTATAAGCTTTTCAGTATGTCTACTCAGTCAAGCAAAGTCTTTCTCATACTTTGATATGGACCTCTTTCCCTATTTCAAGTCCAAAAACTCCTGCCTCCTTTTATCTTTATAGGACTTAGGTATGTATCTTTTTTGGAACTCTTTAAGAAAATACTCCTAAGTTACATTAGTTGTAGCTTTGTTTCTCTTTATAGTATCCCACTAGTGGAAAGCTTTCTCTTATAGGAGTGAAGTAGCACACTTCAAACTCTTCTTATCTATACATTCAAGCTCCTCTAATATTCTGACTATCCATTCTAGCCAATATTCTGCCCTCATAGCATTATCCTCTCTGGACTTGAAAAAGTTTAGAGCCCTCATCTTCTTTACATTTTCTAAGTATGTCTTCTAAAAGGTAGTTGGGGGTGGTGGAGGTAGTGTTGGAGCTAGTGGTGGAGCAGTATCAATGGAGGTATGCCTCAACAAATCTATTATCTACTATAGAAGTGCTGGTGAACCTGCACCTATGCTTAGGCCTGTGGTTGTGGCTAAGCCTATGCTAGTTATGTAGCATCACTGGGCACTAGAGTGGCTATGCTTGCCTCTACTCCATAAATAGTAGTTGAAGCATAGCTAGCCACCTCCTCTCCTCTTTCTGGTGGGTTCCACTCGCTCATCATATATTACTATAAAAGAATAAACTATCAGCCTCCTAAAGTACAGCTTTAATGGGTACGTAGAATCCTAGACACTGGCACTCACGTATAATACTCCTAGGAATGCCTAAACCTAATTTGATAGCACCAAATGTAACACCCCATGCCTATTTCTCAGAGGAACCAAACAAAGGATGCTACTTCCCTTAAGTCACCCATCCTAATTCTACCCTAACCCTTATTCATTTAACACTTATATCCATATTCCTTTTTTTTTTATCATATTTAGGTTATTTACTTATCCATATAGTTTTACCTTCTTATATTGGCTACAATTAATCATTAAAAATATTTCACTAGACAAAAATTAGATCTAAAAAATTCAAGCAGTATAATAGCTATCTAGGAAAAAATCCAAAATCTTATACTTGTTAAAAACACCCCTATTATCATTATCAACTCATTCCCCAACTTTTGGACCTTTTAGTCCTCTAATCCCATCTCAGCATAACACAACATCACAAGCACACATGTTCTAAGACTTATAACATTTAGAACTATGAAATCAATTGATATATGTATATATGCACACATTCAATCATGTGTATTACCATAAATAGGTCATCAGATCTCACGTGATCAAAATATATATGTAATAGTCACATCACTCAACCACCACTATTGTACATGAGTGCCAACTCTATAAACATGTGAAATGCCAAAAATTATACGCTGAGAGGCTTAACTGCTACACTATAGTGTGGGATTAAATTACAACTACTATCTATAACTTGCGCATCGAAACACCGACATGCTGAGTATAAACTTAATGTGGACTTAATGTAATAAGTGCATGTCATGCATAAATTCATGCAACAGCCATGATATAAGACCATAATATAGACACATAGAGATAATTATATAAATTATTATTAATTCCTTTACCGATCTTATTATTTATTTATCA
Organism: Hura crepitans; assembly: GCA_948208565.1. Classification (NCBI taxonomy): domain Eukaryota; kingdom Viridiplantae; phylum Streptophyta; class Magnoliopsida; order Malpighiales; family Euphorbiaceae; genus Hura; species Hura crepitans. The sequence goes on along the minus strand of CANXYI010930620.1, from coordinate 967 downwards.
GCACTTTGCAATTTAATTAATTTCCACAAGTTACCTCATATTACAATTAATTATAATAGGTGTCATGAATTTATTACTGTAACTATTATTCTTGTTCATTTATGTCATTTTTATATTTAGGCCCATACTAGATTGACTACTCTTTAAGACATTAGATAGTGGGATTTAGAATATGTAGTGACCAATATTTTAAACCTTAATAGTTGTACCTACCCTGTCTAATAGTAGGGATTAGTTCACATGAACCTCTCAATACCAGACTGGCAGATGGTAGGGATTAGTCTCATAGACCTCCTAAAGCCTATGCTAGTTATGTAGCATCACTAGGCACTAGCATGGCTATGCTTGCCTCTACTCCATGAATAGTAGTTAGAGCATAGCTAGCCATCTCCTCTACTTTTTTTGGTGGGTTCCACTTGCTCATCATGTATTACTATAAAAGAATAAACTATCAGCCTCTTGCAGTGCAACTTTAATGGGTACATAGAATTCTAGACATTGGCACTCAAGTATAATACTCCTAGGAATGCCTAAACCTACTTTGATAGCACCAAATGTAACACCCCATACCCGTTTCTCGGAGGAACCAAACAAAGGATGCTACTTTCCCTAAGTCACCTATCCTAATTCTACCCTAACCCCTATTCATTTAACACTTATATCCATATTCCTTTTTTTTATCATATTTAGGTTATTTACTTATCCATATAGTTTTAGCTTCTTATATTGGCTATAATTAATCATTAAAAACATTTCACTAGACAAAAATTAGATCTACAAAAATTCAAGCAGTATAACGGCTACTCAAGAAAAAATCCAAAATCTTATACTTATTAAAAACACCCCTATTATCATTATTAACTCATTCCCCAACTTTTGGACCCTTTTAGTCTTCTAATCCCATCTTAGCATAACACAACATCACAAGCACATAGGGTTTAAGACCTATAACATTTAGAACTATGAG
>CANXYI010930603.1:0-14705 GCA_948208565.1 Hura crepitans | reverse complement strand
TCTTCATCAATCCATGTCATTTACATGCCATCCATCCTAACGCCATTCTAACTTCACATGTCACCATACCCTATATACATGTTCATAACATGGCATATAAGACATACATATAATCATGCATGTAACACATACATACACATCTAATCCACATCAAATACACATTTAGGACATCCTTTCTCCTCAAATTACATCCCCTAATATGCCCTTCACATGCACACACACATGAGTACCCATACAACCACAACTGCCATACAAGTACCCAAACTTCAATTCCATAATTTTCCTTAACATACATGATAAGTTTCGGTTAAATTCACTTACAACAGACTCCCAGTCATGTTGAAGCTACTCCAGAACCATTAGATTCATCTTCCTCCTTCTTGAATCACCATTTCCAAAACTTCCATATTAGGTCCAACTTCTGAAAATTCCTGCAAAATTATACACAACTCCAAACTAAAATCTCTTTCCATAGACAACCTCTACACTGTAAATACTATCTATGAAAAATAAGAAACCTTAAAAAGAAACACTTACACATCATTTTGGCACTATTCATCAAGTGCTTAAAACTCATTTTCTAGACATCCTTTTTCTCATTCTATCACTTAGAATTGCATTAGGGGATCATGGAGGTTCAAGACCATCAAATTTTTGTGAGTTTTCATGGTGGAAGGAGAGAGAAAGAACAACCAAAATGATGAAGAAGATGACTTCTTTTCTACTATCCATACATGCACACATGTCCCCTTAAGTGTATGTGCAAGGTAGATGGCCACAATCGCGCCGTGTGTCGATCGGACGGCCCAAATTTATTCTATTTTGGTTTTAACTTTGAAAATTCAAAATAATTTCCATACACCTCCAAAAATCATAATTTTAGTCCTACAATTCCTCAAATAAATTCATTAAGGGCCCTACAAAATTTCAGTCCAAAACTCCTTCGGGTGCTATGGTTACTATTCACCCAATGCCATTTTGATCTTAAAAAATTCATAAAATATTCCTTGGACCTCTAAAAATATTCATTTTAGTTGCAAAAATCCTAGCATAGTGTCATTAAGGTCCACGTAAAATTTCAAGTTAAAAGTCAATAGTTGACTTTTCTAACACTATTCACCTGCTGAAATAAAATATTCAAAAAAATATTAAACGACCTTAGAAAATTATAATTCCTTCTCCATTATAGTCAATGGAATTTTTGAGGTTAAGGGTATGATATTTTTGGGTCTGTTCGGGCACTTCTCAGAGTTGTCCCATCCGAACCTCATTTTATCTATACATACAGTAGTTCTTGGCTCGAAATAATTTATTGGTTCTGCTAAATTTTTAAATTCATTCGTTTTATCCACTTTTAGGCTTGCCAAAGTTTTGTGGCCAATATGCCAGTCATTGGGCTCGAAATGATGCCTCGCACCACAGGGAACATCCCTTGGGCCTAGAAAGTACTATTCATAAAACCCTACCATGTAGGCATTACAATAGGACATTAGTACTAAAAAGGAAATGTGAGGATAAAACTTTTATGTTTGAAAATAAAAGATGTATTTAGACTCTTCTTTAGAGTTCAACTACTTGTATGATGTTTCTCACTTAATGGAAGCCTGTATATCAATGATAATGACTAAAGCATTCTTGATATTAATTGTATTTGAAACTAAGCTGCTTACTCTTGGCAAATATATTAATTTCCCATTAATGATACTATCATTACTAGTCAGCCTTGAAAAGGTTTTCTTAATTGGACATTTTCTCTCAAATCCCCAAACTTTTGCATAAAGTGCTTAATAGGTTTTCACTTCATTAGGGTGTCCTAATTTTTGCCTAAGCCAACCTATTCGAGTTTTCAACTTAGTAGACTCTTTTTTTTCTTCAATAGAAGTACTTTTCCAACTTATCCATATTGACATGTTTAGAGAATTTGTTGCCTTCTAAGTTCGAGATCTTAACACCTCCATGTTTGAATATTTTTTTGACCAAGTATGGACCTTCCCAATTAGGCTTGAACTTTCCCCTAAGATCTGACAATAAAGGTCTAGTTTGTTTTAGTATCAAATCACCTTTTTGTATGGGTCTGGGCTTGACTTTCTTGTTGTAAGATGTAGCAATTCTCTTCTAGTACAATTGTATATGATAAAGAGCTTTAAGTCATTTTTCATCAATCTATGCCAACTATTCATATCTATTTCTATCCCATTCTACTTCTAGTATTTCTACTTCTAGCACAACCCTGAGTGAAGGAACTTCAATTTTTATTGGCAACACTGCTTCCTTTTCATAAACCAATGAATAGGGTGTGGCTTATGTAGATGTCTAGATAGTTATTATGTATCCCTATTATGCAAAAGGTAACATGTCTACCCAATCCTTAAAGGTAACTGTCATTTTTTGCAAAATTTTCTTGATATTCTTATTGGCTACTTCCACTGCCCCATTAGCTTGAGGTCAGTACGAAGAAGACTTATGATGCTCAATTTTGTATTTCTATAAGAGCTGCCTAGTTTCACCTTAGAATTGTACTCTATTATCCTTGATGACTTATTGTGGCACTCCATAACTATAGATGATATTTCTTTCAATAAATTTCACCATCTATTTTGCCCCTAATTTGTTGAAAGATTTAGCTTCAACCTATTTTGAGAAGTAATTGATCGCTACCACTATGTATCTATGCCCTCTAATAACTGACGACCTTATTTCCCTAATTATGTCTATTCCCTATGTTGAAAATGGCTAGGAAGATGATAAATTGGTCAAGTCATTAAGGGATAGGTGACTTAGGTTCCGATAGATCTAGCATTGACATTTTCTGACAAAGTTACATTTGATTCTATGGTTAACCAGTAGTATCCTAATCGCATGATTTTTTTAGCCAAGTTTTTCCTATTCATGTGAGGACCACAAACACCTTCATGCACTTCTATGAGTATTTTTTTAGCTTCTGATTCATCCACACATCTAAGTTGAATGCCATCTAACTGCCTTTTATACAACATTTTTGGTAAGAAATGAACTGAGCTAATAATTTTTAGAAGACCCTTTTATCTTTCTCAGTTACATGGTCTAGGTATTGTCTAGTTTTTAGGTATACTTAGATGTCATGGTACCAAGGCAAATTAACATTGGTTTGTTCTGTTATAGTGCTGATTATTCCTATATAGGTGGGGAATCTCTATTTGCTAAAGTACATGGGTTTAGGCAAATCCTTTTTGGCGAGGTTCTAGACTAACATCAAAGTAGCTAAGGCATTTGTAACTTAGTTTTATTCTCTAAGGATGTGATAAAAAGTGTATTGATCAAATCCTTCTAATAAATCCGTGAGTATTCTAACATACTAACTTAAATTCTCATCCTTGATCTCCCAGTTACCTTTCACTTATTGTATGACTAGCATGGAATCCCCATATACATCAATTACTTTTACCCCCAGCTAATATAAAGTTTTGAGGCCATAGACGCATGCTTTATATTCTGCTACATTATTAGTTACTTGGAATTCGAACTTCCTGGCTAGGAATATCTACTTACCTTCTAGATTGATGAGTAACACACTTGCTCTTATGCCTTTTTAGTTTTCAACTCCATCAAAGAATATTTTCCATCCTTCAAGGGAGATTGCCCCTAAGTGTTCATCAAGAAACTTAAATTCTTCTTATTTTGCCTCGATTGAATGTTATGCTAGGAATTTAGATATTTTTCGGCCTTTAATCATCTTTTTGGTGACATATGAGATGTTAAACTCTTACAAAAGTAAGATCCAATGGCCCATCTTACCTATTAAAGAAGGTGCAGTTTGCAAGTACCTGAGGGGATCATGTTTTACTACTGCCTCTACTTTGTATGATTGAAAGTAATGGCATAGCTTTTTAGAAACCCAAATTACTCCCAAACATATATTTTCCACTTTTACATACTTCTATTCAAATGGGAGCAATTTCTTGCTTAGGTAATAGATTGTAATTTCAACCTCAGACTCATCTGCTTGTGCGATAAGAGCTCCTATGAAAGATTCTTTAACTACCAGATATAGGATCAAAGATTTTCTAGGTTTTAGTGGTCTTAAGATGGGAGCTTTGGTTAAGTACTACTTAATGGCTTGAAAAGCTTTCTTGCAATCTTTGTTCCATTCTTTTGGTTGTCCTTTACATAACAAGTTGAATATAGGCTCACAAACTAATATAAGTTTGGCTATGAACCGGCTGATATATTATAGCTTACCTAGGAATCCTCTAACTTACTTTTTTGATCGAGGTGTAGGCATTTCCAAGATCACTTTTACCTTGTCTAGATCTACTTCGATCCCATTTCTAGTAACCATGAATCCTAACAACTTTCCTAACATGACTCCAAAAATGCACTTTTTGGGGTTGAGCCTCATGTTGAATTAGTTTAATCCTTGGAAGAACTTTTCTAATGCTTCAAAGAATCTTTCCCTTTCAATACACTTCACCATCATATCGTCCATATAGACCTCAACTTCCTTGCATATCATGTCATGGAAAAGCTCAATAGCCATCCATTGGTAGCTTGCTTTGGCATTCTTTAGTTTGAAAGGTATCACCTTTGTAAAAGTATGTCCCCCATTCGGTTATAAAGGCTATTTTGCATTTGTCAATCACTTTCATCAAAATTTGGTTATACCCCAAAAATCCATTGACAAATGAGTATATGGCTGCCATAGCTGCACTGTCAACTAGTTCATCAATATGGGGTAAGGGAAAGTCATCCGTAAGGTATGCTTTATTCAAGTCCTAATAATCAACACACATTCTAACATTTTTATCTTTCTTAGGTACTGGAACTATGTTGGCTAGCCTAGTAGGGAAGACAATCTCTTTAATGAACTTGGCTTTGAGCAGCTTGACAACTACTTCCTTTACCTTTTCTACCCATTCAAGTCCCATCCTTTTAAGCTTCTATTGTACTAGAATGGTGTGATCATATGTTGGAATGGCATGTTTTGTGACTTCATGATCAATGCCTAGCATGTCCTCATAACTCTAAGAAAAGATTCTTTTATATTTTTTAGTAATCTCTCAAATTCTTTCCTCTCATCGAAAGTAGTATCATGGGCAATTAATATATTTTTAGGTTACTCATTTGTGGCAAGATTAAATGGATTAGTTTTAATGCAATTAATGCCAAAAAAGCTTATGTAATGATCGCTTAAAAGCATGCTACCATTAGGAAAAACATCACATAAATAAGTAACCTCTTTGTTTATTTTATTAGAAAGGAAATTGTTTGCCTCAAAGAGGTCACAAAGATACCTTTCATTTATAAGTAAATCAGAATCTAAATCAAACACATTCTCATGAGAGCTGGAGTAGATTTTCTCAGTAGCTAGTAGCTTAGGAAAGACTTCTTGCACCCACTAGTTCTAAGTAAGGTGGCCTAATTCCTAATCAACAACGTCTGTAAAGATCTCAAAACCCGGTTTGTAGCACCCATCCACTATTGTAGGTTCTAGAGTCCTTTCATACTTTGTAATTTTTTACTTGACAAAATAGTCCTCTAGTGAATTCCCTTTCTTCTGGTTCCCCCTTTATTTGGATCATATCCTAATCCTCTTGTGTCTTTTTGAGTGTAAAGCTATAGTGGTTCAGTTATGCCTTAAAAATTCTTCCCTAAACTAGCACTAGGGAAGAAATCCATTTTTTTCATCATCTTGGACATCGCAGGGTCCATGTAGTCTTCATAGATCCTAGTAACATGAAATCTAATGAAAGGCTAATTAGCAATAGCTAAGGTAGAGACTACATGATCGATTTTAACCTTTATGGTAATAATGTTGCCTTCATGTGAGAACTTAATCATTTAATGCAAGGTAGAGGGAACTTTTCCAAGTTTATGAAACCAAGGTCTCCTTAGTAGAATAGAGAATATGGCCAAGATATCAATCATAATGAATTCCATATTATCCATAATTAGGCCCATTTAAACTTTAGCAGTGAAATAGCCTTCAGCTTGTCTTTTTGTGTCATCATATGCTTTGATAGTGATAGTTATCCTCCTTCTTAATTCCCAAACTAGACAAGATTTTAGTTAGGCAAATGCACAATGAAGAACCATCATTAACCATGGCACACCCCATCTTTTTCCCATTTATCTTAACCTTAATAAAGAAAGGTCGGTTATATTCCCTTCTCTCTAGGGGCAAGTCAACATCAGAAAAGGTAATTAGGCCTATCTTGCTTATTTTCATTACTTATACAAGCTCGCTAAAGGTGATAGTGGTAGATACAACAACTTAACCTAAGGCTTTGACTACCTTCTGCCTATGGTCTTTTGATGACATTAGTAAGTCTGAAATGCTAATGTTAGCTTGGGTTTTTTTAGCTACTTTAACACTTCATCATGCTTAACTTCTTTGGTTTCAGGCTCTTTTTCGAGTAGGATCTGACCATTCTTGTCAACTCTCTCTACTATTTCCCTCTCAACCCTGAGTGGCTCTTTCTTTCCCTCTTTAGAATCTTCATCAAAAGATTCATCCTAGAAGCTTTTGCTCTCCCTAGGCTCACCATCACTCTCACTCTCCTAAAAGCTGGTAAAAAGAATAGATTTACTCTCTCTCACCCCCTTACAAATCTCTTAGTTGGATCCATAAATTTCTCTAAGCACGTATTCTTGGGGTAGTCTAGATTTGAGAAGGTAAGCTGCTTGGTGTTTGGGTAAAGGATTTGAGGTGGCTTCGGGATTGAGTATTTGCTTGGAATCTATGAGGTTTTGGATGACTTTTCTAAGGAGTTTGTAGTTGTTGGTAAGATGTCCAGTTCATTGGTGATAAGACAATACTGATCATGCTTATAATTAGGCGATAATGGTCTATTAGGTGGTTAAGGTGGAAGTGGTTATAACTTATGCTCCTTAGTGATTGGTCTCAAACACCATGACAAAGATTTCCCAAGTTGGAATATCTCCTGCCTTTGACCACATGCACATCAGCTACTTTATTTACACCCCCAGTATTACTGCTTGTGAAAGTAAGATTATTCATCCTTTTAAACCCCTTATTCTGATAATTGGCTTCTAGATCGATGGCAATGTCCTTTAACTATTCCTAAGTGATGATACCTTTAGCAGTTAGCCCACTGTTCATGTAACTATTTGTATTCTTGATGAACGTCTTAATTTGATCAATATCCTTAGGCTTATTCCTCATCTTCAAGATTTTGTCTCTTCATCTTTGCAAGTAATCAGAGAAACTCTCATTTGGTCTTTGTTTCCTAATTCTAGATCCTTCAAAGTAATTTTTATACTGGCATTATTAGAGTATTACTTACTAAATACCCATGATAATTCATTCCAGCACTCTTTGACCCTTTTTTCTTGGTAATGGTACCAGGACAAAGCTTGGCCTATGAGAGACATGCTAAACAGGCTTACTATTTGTTCTCATAGCAATAGCATATTACTTTAAATAAGTGAGAGGGTCAGTTGTGCCATTAAATTCGCTCAAGTCAAGCATTTTATATCTATGAGGCATTGCTCAATTAGGTCTCAAACTGATGTCATCAAGGTCAATATCTTTACCCCTAGTGACTATCTTGGTCATGGCTTACATCTTCTTATAAAGCTTCTTTAACTGGTCATCCTCAACTATTTTAGGAGGGGGAAACTTATGGTATGCCTTGGTAATAAGTGGAATTTTGTCATCAGAAGACTGGTTATCTCCCTTATCTACTATTTTTTTTCCTTTGTGAGTGGCTGAAGATTGATCCACTTCTTTCTGGCTATAGACTTGAGACAGGGCACTGGTTACAACTGCCATCATTCTTTTCTCCATCTCGTTTATTGCCTTCATGAATATGGCTTTGGTTATGTACTTGTCAGCTAACATAGTTCCTCACTTGTGTTGTACTGATAGTGCTTGCTAACTCGGTTAAGGCGCTTGCCTATCCTTTTCCACTGAGTAGTGAATGAAGATCAATAGTGATTGTTAAAATAAGGGTTAAAATTGATGTATGTACAACATTAATAATGCAATATGTTGATGATGCATGACATGTAATGTATGCTCGTGGTGCAGCAAGGACAAACACATGCAAGAAAACCTTTCAACCTTATTTAGCCCACACACGTGGCTAAGTCATTTCCTTCCTAGGTGGGATTGCCTAAGCATCACTAAGGGACATATAGGTTCACTTATGGGCATTATTAGGCCTAATAAACTCTTGTATTTAAAGTGCATATGAATACGATGCCCTAAGATATTTAAATCTTATTTGAAGTGAAATTAGGTTAAGCCTATCCCAGTTAAAAGGGATAATAGGCTTACCCCCATTCCAAATAAGGTTAAACATAATAGGGCCACATAGCAATTATAATGCAATCACAATTTCTTAGGGTCATTCAACCTAGGGGAAATAGCTAAACTTAACTATATGGGCTCACGATTTAGTCAAAAGGCTTATTAGCTCCCATAAGCAAAAGTTCCTTATAACGGGTCTTTCTAATCAAGGATAATAGCGACCAATTAGTTCACCTTTTCATATACCCGAAGGCACGAGGCCTATAAGTGATAGATATGCTATCAATGCTCCATTCTTAAATGATAAATGGAATCATGGTTTACAGCACCATCCAAGATAATAGGGACACAGTATAAAAGAGTGTAATGCAATGAGACTGATAAAAATTAGAATATTTGGATGACATATTATTTGGGCACTTTTAGATTGAGATTCTCAGTCCCCAGAGGAGTCGCCACTGTAGATATTATGTATTTTTACTAGGGATAAGAGTGGGTAGCGGAGTCAACACCTGGCCTCTGCACCAAGACCTCTGATCTTCTATACCAGAAAGATTCAGAATTTAGATCTTATTTATTCTCTAATAATATGCCTTCTATTTTATATTGTAACATTTATTAGTCTCTTATCAAGCAAGCATGCATTATATTTAAGCATCCATATCACCTTCGCATGTATTAGAATAATTTGCAGTATTTGAAGTGCACAATAAGGTATATTTGTACATCCAGAAGTCGAGCCATTCATTAGTTGTGATATGACCTAACAATCACCCATAATTTCGTAGGAATTGATGGTAATTGCCTAACTCCCATCTCTAAGACATTGGCCTTTATTAAAATACTTTTGTTATTGTGACTTTTGACTAAGAAAAAAAGTTAAAACCATTTTATTAAAAAAATACCAATTAATTATGTAAAAAATCATTAAATGTGAAAGTTAGGCAATTGGCATGTAAAACAAGTTGTTTACTACTTTTTATAACCCAGAATAAATCGGAAGAAATAATAAGTACATAACCAAAGAAAATACAAGAAAGAACATAAATGGTCCTGTTTGTATGTCAATTAGTCCGTGCGGACTCCATATAGCCCTAGTATATGTCCATGTGGACTACGGCTTATAATGGTTATTATGTCCATCCAGACCTCCACTCTAATGAGAAAGGTTACTTGCATACAACTCAAAAGAAAAGGTTTAATGATACCAGACAAAGGATTTATATAAAATCATAAAGAAGACAAGAAATACAAATACATGTGAAACTAAAATTAAAATTAAATGTCTGTGCAAACAATGTTCCTCATAAGAGGGATTTCGTGTAGACTTAAAGATAAAATATACAAGAATGAGACAAAATTATCCATACGAACTACATTCCTTGTGAGAGGGAGTCTGTGCAAACTATACAATAATTTTGATATATTAATAATATTTATTTTAGCAAATGAGATAACTACACAACATGCTAACATCATATAACAATATTAACAAGTAAAACAAGATATATTAGAGCATGATATATAAGACAATTAAAACACTATTACTAAACATAAGTCAGTGTGAACAATATATCATACACATGTCAAGAAAGTAAGTCCGTGCCGACTTCATCATGTCTACAAATAAGTCCATACAATTAAGACAAAGATAATATAATGAATATGATGTAATGGCAATTAATTATAAACTATGAGACACCTCAAAATCATGACCTACTCCTATGATCAAAGTGGGGATTACATAAAATCACCTCACTTGTGATCAATCCTTTAAGATCTTAGGTCTATGAAGAACAATATCAATGATATACAGGAGAGACCTTAGATATTACCTTGTGAATAAACTTTTTCAAGTAATAGCACAAAGGTGTAAGAGTATCAAATAATTATTTTAGGTAAGGCTAATAGGACTAATAGAGTGATTGCTCTTTGGAGTCCTCTCCTAAACTCGTGGATGGGTTTATTTGCTGTTATCAAATTGATTCTCAGCCTACTCCTTCCGCGTACAAAAGAAAGGTATTTATAGGCTTAAGTTTAAAGAGTTTCCCGTCTAAAGAAGATAGAATTTGAATAGGAATAGGATTCATAGTCCAAATAAGAAAATCTCACTTTTGGAAAAATTTACATCGGCAAGTTCGTACGGACTTGTATAACTTAGTCCGTGCAAACATAGGTTGTATACTTTCCTGCCAATCTATAAGTTTTGGGCCATATTTGAATTACTCCATACAGATATAAACATGGACCTTGTTCTGACGGACCATGGGCCTTAGGCTTAGCAGAGCTGATTAGGCTAGTACGGACCTAGATAGAGTATGTCCATGTGGACCCTAAAATAAGTCCATGCGAACTCGCTTCCTAAAAGGCTTGTGCCATTGCTTAAGAGCCTATCTCTAGTGATCATCATAGGCCAAAAGGTGAGGTGTCTATAGGTTCACATTGAGGTTTTAGAAAAAGCTTCACAATGCCTTGGGCACTCGACTTAGTTTTAGTAAGGCATTCTATCCACGGATAAATGGTCAATTTGAGAGGGTCATTCAGGTGCTTAAAGATATTTTGAGAAGCTCTACTATTAAGTTTAAGGGAAGTTAAGACTAGTATCTTTCTTTGGCCAAGTTTTACTACAACAACAGTTACCAAACAAGATTAGGTATGGCACCATATGAAGCTCTATATGGGAGGAAGTGTAGAACACCTCTTTGTTAGAGCGAGTTAAGTAAGCATAAGCTGATGGGACATGATGTGGTTAAAGATGCTAAAGAAAAAGTTAAAATCATTAGAGATAGATTGAAGGCTACAATAGATAGACAAAAGTCATATGCTAATTTGAAGAGAAAAGACATAGCATATGCAGTTTGAGATAAGGTTTTTCTCAAGGTATCTCCATGGAAAAAAGTCTTAAGATTTAGCAAGAAAGGCAAGTTAAGTTCAAGGTTCATTGACCCATATGGGATAACTAAGTGTGTGGGACTAGTAGCCTATAAAGTATTATTGCTTGTAGAATTACAGTGGATTTATGATGTATTTCATGTATCGATATTAAAAAGATACAAGTCAAACCTCTCTTATATGTTAACAACAGAGGAGGTTGAGATACAACTAGATTTATCTTATGAAGAAAAACCAGTGAAAATCTTAGCTCGTAAAGTAAGGAGTTACAGAATAAGACAGTGCCAGTGGTGAAAGTATTATTGAGACATCACAACATGGAAAAAGTGACTTGGGAAAGTGAAAGTCAGATCAAGGAGTAATATCCATATCTATTTGATCTAGATAATTTCAAAGACAAAATTCTTTTAAGAGATGAAGAAATATAGCATCCATAAAATCCTGGTGTTATGAATAGTACTTTTCGAAATATGAATAGTATTTTTTGAGACCCGAGTCACATAATGCGATCGAATGGAAGTATTAATAATATATTTTTGGGTAAATTTTGAAGCAAAAATGAAGTCATTTAGATGGTTAAAAATGACAGTTAAGATTTTATAATAGTGTCGCGTAAATAGTGACCTAGTTTTATCTAAACCTTAAAATATTTGGTTTTTGCTTAGAAAATTCCAAGATTAATGTAACCTGATACTTAAATATTTCAAATAGGCTATTGGCATTGAGATTGGAATTTTTAGATGTCAGGAAGTATTTTTCTTAAAATAAAATTAAGATTAAAATGTTATTTTAATTCGATTTTCCTCAATTTTTGAGCAAGAGTTTATGTAAGCTTTTAGGTCTTGGAGAGTATAATTTTATGGGTCATATATCGTGTTAAAAGAAAGGTTTTACTAGAGGGAACATATTAAAAGAAAGAGGTTTTAAATAGGGAAAAAAGAAGGCCATTAGATTATTTTTTAAAAGGAGATCTCCACCCTTTAATTTCATGACCATTTTAATGGTCAAAGTCTCTTATTAAAAGAGTCAAAGAGTGAATAGTATATGTGTAACACTCCCTACCCATTTCTACCTAAAACAGGCAAAGCATGTCACTTCCTGTTGAGGTCACCCATCCTTAGATTTCCCCAAGGGCCTTTCGTTTAACTTCTACCCAAGTTTGACCAATGTTGACCAAATATGCCCTTATTCTATTCTAATTATTTATTCCCTTATTACTGCTTATTTTAGTCTATTAAAACTCCTAACAAACATTATCAGACAATTACAAAAAATCAGGCAGCATAATGACTACCCGGGTAACTAACCCTAAATAAACCTGTAGAGAAAAAAAACACTTCTAAATTCATTTTATAATCACCTACCTTTCTAGACCCTCTGGTCCTCCAAATCATAACAATCATCAACAATATACCTATTTCACAAATCACAGGGTCATAGACCCATCAGCACACAGTCATGCATAACAGATTTATATCAACATGCAAAATAGTACAACACATAATTTTTCATTATTGATACCATTTACATCCCATAACCCACAATAGTTCTATATACATGAGTGCACTTCTATACAACTCAAAAAGAAAGACAAAAAGATACCAAAAGACACGACTACGGCTAAACTGAAGACAATGTCTAATGCCGATCGTCACGCGCTCTAATGCCTACATATCGAAACACCGACATGCTGAATATGAAACTCAGTGGTGGAATAAGCCAAATAAAATATGTCGATCATGCATACAAGTAACATGCAACATTCAGTGTATATTTAAATTATGTTGTTCAACTATCTTTTCAGTCAGTGTTATTATTATTAAAGGCCCATAATATATAGACAACTCTTTAAAACACGGGATAGCGAGACTATCCTATGCAATGGCCCACATTTTAGACCTAGGTAGCTACACTTACCTTGCTCAATAATAGGAATCAATCTATAGATCTCCCAATACCAGACTAGTAGATAGTAGGGATCAATCTGTAGACTTCCCAATATCTGTAAATCATATCAGCATCACTAAGGGTGGATAGCAGGGATCAGCCTCGTGGGACCTCCCAATACCCACAGATAGATAAACGGGTAGTAGGGATCAGTCCAGGTGGACCTCTCAATACCCTACTATGCACGGTTCATTTCAGAACCTCGGTGGCTGCACCCACCACATACAACACATAGTAGTAGGCCCAGGAGAACCAAACTGCCTAGCAACTGCTAATGCCCTAGTTGACCAGTCAACCCACCTAGTAGGTGTCTAACTGATGGGCTAATAACTACTTTAGACTATAAATCTTAATATTTTACATTCCCAAATCTAATTTTACCATTAAGTTATGTTTTATGACAACAAGTACACAAGTTACCATAACTTTGCCCACAATCACAAAGTTACTATTCATTTAGTCAGTTTCCGTAACTGAAACTATTCATTTGGTCACTTTTGTATTTTGTCTTCTACCAATTCCACCCCAAACCAAGTTCAAATTTCATCCTTGCTTTTCCATATTCACTTATCTACCATACTCACTTTACAAGACACAATTTCATGCCATTATAATATACATTTCATACTTGTACACCTTACTTTCATTTCATCATATTTTGATACCACATGCATCACTATTCAAGATTCATTTTAGGGTATAGTTTATAGTCTTCATAAGCCTCCTAATTCCTTTCCTAACATACTATAATCATGCCTACACATGCCACGCACGATGTTACATGCAATTCGGCCACAATTCACTACACACTTACATATGCATTTCATCCCAATTCAATATACAATTCTTATTATTTTCATACCAAGAACACAAATATAATCTAATTGCACCAAAATGCCATGCCTACACCCAAGTTTAAGCAATTCCATACAAGATTTATACACAAAACTCAACATGCAAATGTGACATATCAAATTTAACTTATTCCACATACCTAGGGTTTGAGTAGACCCTTTTCTTCACCACTTTTAGCCTTATTCCTTTGGTTCTCCTCACTTATATGTGGCACCCCTAAACATACATAATTTTTGTCTTAGAAAAATTCTCAAAAATAATCTAGAGCTCCAATTTGAAATCTAAAACTATGGTGATTTTTAGAATAACTTAATCTACCTATCTTAAAAATAAAAAATGGAATTAGGGCACTTACACAACAAATTGTCACTATTAACCCAAGTGGTGAATCTTCCAAATTAAGCCATTTTCCTCAAATTTCTTGGTGGAATTGCTATCTAGGGATGATGGAGGTTTGATTTCCTATAATATTTGTGAAGTTTAGAGGAGAGAGAAATGAAAAAATTTGGTGGAGTTTTCATGGTGGTGGCATCGGCTTGGTGTGGCTCAAGAGGAAGAAGAAGACTTTTACACATGTGAGGTGGTTCACATGTGTAACCCCTTTAAGTATGATGGGTTGGTTGCATGGGATTGGCCTACATGGCCATTCAATGGCTAAAATTCATTTTATATCACTTTTAGCTTTAGAAATTCACAAAAAATTCTCTGGGCCTCTAAAAATTTTCATTTTAGTTTTAAAAATCCTCGATTAGTGTAATAA
>CANXYI010930579.1:0-31734 GCA_948208565.1 Hura crepitans | reverse complement strand
CCAACCCAATACTTGCAATTCCTCTAGATACTAGTCTAGAGAACGACATGTATTATACCCTTAAGAAATTGAGAAACCGCCGTGCGTGTACAGCTTTGTTTCCCTAAAGGGTAACCTAAGGTATGGTATACTTTTTTTTTTTCATGTGATCAAGTTATTTTAGGCCTGCTGCCAATTTCCTTGCGAGACAGAATGTCTATACGAGGTTTTCCTAGCTTTAGAAGGTAAGAGTTTCTTTTCCATAGTTGGGAATGGAGTGATCCCTAGGGAGTAAAAGGTTCCATGGATATAGGAGGTTTTTTACATACCTATCCATTCCTTATGCTTTCTTTTCCGCTTTTTGAAGGTATGAGTACGTTACAGCCCTAGTTTCAGGGAGAGAGGAAGTGAATTACTCTATGGGTTAGAGCGAGTGACCTGGTTCAAGTCCTACTCCTCTAGAGCCAGTTTAAGTTCTAAAGGAAGGAATCGAGCGAGTGTAAGTCCTTCGCTTGTTACGTTACAGCCAGTAAAGAAGAAAGCCTTTGAGAATCCTCTTTTTTCTGAAAGTACATCAAAGCAATGAAAGCCTGCAGTCGTAGGGTAATTTATCTAGTTTAGTCCTGTAGAAGATATTGGCTTCTTCGATAGCTTAAGAGAAGATATTCTAGTAAGGGAAGACGTTTACATTATATAGTAATATGGTAATGAAATTTTCTTAGTATCTACTAAGGGGCCTGCAAAAATCTATGTGAACAAAGGGGGGCCCTTATTTAGCGATTACTAAGGATCGATTGCTAAGAGCACTTTGAGATCAGCTAGCTTATTCTACTTCTTATTATTATTCCTAAGCTCTTCTAAGAGAGTGGATCTCCTGAGTCTTCTTCTTAAGTACTTCCCGCTTGTGGAAATGTCAGTGTTTGCGGTTTCCTTTTTTAGTGGGCCATATGAAGAAAGCGGTCCAGTCGAGCTTCTTTCTCCTGCAGGCCAGAATCATAATTAAGAGTTCTCTAGTGGAGGGGATATTAAACAATAGCTGAAAGCATTCGTGAACAGTCGATTCAACAAGGTACAGAGTTCTGGCATCCTTTACTCTACTCTATTATCTTATTTTACCCTTCGAGTCCCTACACTGTATTCTATTGTATTTTAGTAAAAAGATACGGGCCCGTGAGAGTGAGAGAAAAGAAGATGCCCTTTGAGAGGCAAAGCTTAGTCGGATTCTAACCCTGTCGCCCGTGGGTTCCTTCAATCGGGTTAACTGCATCGGATATTCTCACTGCTAGAAATCCAGTTAGTTAGGTCTCGTATGCGCCTATTCTATTATACAGTTTTACTAATAGTTCATAGTCTCTAATCTGAGAACGGAATTCAAATAAAGCGAAAAGGTGAACGAAAGAAAGAGGCCAAACTGCATGCAATCGACAGCCAAAGGGATTACCGAGTCGAATGAGATATACCGATTGGAATCCTTAAGAAATGCTTACGGAGTGGAAAGCGCAGATGGCTTAGACCACTGGAAGGCTTACAACACAAGATGGATATTAGGAAGAGAAAAAAGGTGAGAGAAAAAGGATGAAGCCGACACGGAAGCCAGCGCCAGCAATGCTGTTGTAAGTTTGTTTAAGTCAGACAGACAGCTTTTACACTTCCCGTGCTCTTACAATATCTTTTATAAGAGAAAGAGACATGGAAGAGAGTTTCACCAGGTCTCCTTTTCTCTGCACTCCTGTTGCTTGCCTTACTCGGGCATTCAGCCTTAGGGCAAGCGGGTTCACTCTGATCCCGACTCAATGATAGATATCAGGTTAGAACCACCAGTCAGATAAGGGGAGAAATCCTCATCAAGCATAACGGCTTTTATCACTAAGAGAAGACATGATCTCCTGTTCAGGCTAATCAATTAACTCAATCGATTAGCGTAGATGAAGAGATTGGCTCGTTGATCTTTGATTCGAGAGTCTTCCCGGCTGGCCTAACTAGTTGAACCCCTTAGGGCTAATCCATCAGATGGCATGGTTTAGGTCCCCAGGCAAGGCGTGAACTTTGAGTTTCCTACTCACCATAGCGCTATTAGGTTGTCTTAAAGAAGTAGAGACTTCGTACGTACCAGCACTTATCTTAGTCCTCTAAGGCCAAGACCTGACTCTGAAGAGCCTGTTGTAGTAGCTTTCGATGTCGGTTTTAGATCCCTTTATTTTTTGTCTGCGTATAGTACCTCTTTCGTTCCACCATATCGATCCCTGTCAGCCAGAAAGTCTCTTATCTTATAGCATCTTATAGCCGGCAAAGGAAATCTCTGAGTTTGTAGACAGTTTACTTTATACATCTTTTCCAATTTTAGTTTTAAGGGCATCTCTTTCTCTTCCAGTTCTTTACTTTGCTTTCAGTTCAGTAGGTGAGTTTCCAACTATACTATATAGGGTGCCATTCCTTCTACAATTGCCATTGATCCAGTTTCAATTGTATTTATTTTATAGTCCTACTTGCGGACAGTGTCAAGTTCCTTTTCAGGAAATGGGATAAAGCTTACCTCTAGTCTCTTTTATTATGTCTTCTTCTTACCTGGGGTTTGAGTTTCAATGGGTAGGTTGACTGACAAGTTAGGTGCGGGATTTCCCCGGTTTCGTAGAGGGGAAGAATTGTTGATAGGGTCCTTCCCTGTGCCAGTTGCAGGTATTCTAGGTGCAATGCTATTTTGTTTCTCTCCAGCCGTTTAGAGTTCTCTTGCAACGAGTTCGCGTGCTTCTCCTGAGGTGTGAGTTGCAGTACCGGGCCTAAAGGGCTACCAGTTCTACTATTTCGTATTGAATAGTTCTCCCAGGAGGGCTCACTAGGATTTCTATCTTTGCTGTCGATCCTGGTACTGTTGGAGTGTCAGTTGCCAGCTATTCAGTTCCAGTTGAAGTTCCCCTCCAGGAAGCAGGGTAAAGGGCTAGGGCAGACACAAGTTAAGAGCGAGGGGAAAGGATAAAGGGTTCGTAGTTCTTACCCGCTTTATCTAGTAGGTATAGTAGGGTTAACTATAGATCTTTTCCTGGGACTTCTGTTTACACCTCTTCTATTTTAAATAAAATTTGTAAGCTAAGCTTATTCGAGTTCTAAGCATAACATATCTCTTACTTGAAAATATGTAGTGAAAATGTCCTAACCGTGGCTATCCTGCTTAATCTTGAGGTTGTGTTAGTGAGCTGGTTTATGCATAACGAAAACCTAACCTTTACCTAAGAATGGAGTTGCTTAAGATTTACCTAATAGTAAGAGGGGCTGTTCTCGCGATTGATTGAAGTATGCTTGCTTCTCTGCTAAATGATAATGTGGGTGGATTCGAGGACCTCCTTTTTTACTGAAAGTCTGGTGGGAACCGCTGTGAAGAAGTCCGGGCATACCGTTAACTATGCTATAAGATAAGCCATATGCAAACCGAACTGCTCATGGGGGCACGCCAGCGCTCCGTCTTTCAATTGAGTTCAGTCTATCTGGACTCTGACGTCATCTGGCGGGTTCACAAGTATATGAACTATCCCCTGTTGGGTAGAAAGTTTATGATTCCAACCAAAAGTGCAATGCACTAAAGCCGCCATGTCTTTCACATCCCTTTCCCTCCCTGACTCTGGGCTGGATCGAGATCTTGGTCCATGGGCCCATTCTCAATTAGTCTTCCTGGACTATCTTTCTAACCCACCCCTGCTAGCATAAAAACAAGAGCTTTTCGGGCAGCGAGTCACATGTTGAAATGTGGAATTTTTTTTGAGATTAGATTTGTGATTAGCCACACCTACCGTAACCTATATTGGTAAGGTTAAGCAGCTGACTTCGCCCCAGACTAGGAGAGTTGCATGCTCCAATGTGATCAATTGTAAAAAGCTCTTGTACATCCAAAGCTTCTTCAAAGCCCGTCCCAAACCACTTCTCGGAGGACACCGACGGAGGACTTCACCTTTCTCTTTTTCATTTTAAAGAATGGCCTTTCCTTTACAGCGCCCTATGCCGATTCCCACTTTCATTAACTCTTTTGCCTCGTCCTAAGGAAAAAAAGTATACGATGGAATTTGGATACTATAGTAAGCTGTTCTCAATGTGCTTAGCCAAGTTCTTGCCGTTCAGCAGTGGAATATTCCCATGATATATGATATAGTCGCTCAGTCATTTGTGAATTCCTTTCTTGAGTCCAGGATATCGGAAATAAGATCTAAAAAGAGTAGCCGGAACCGGTGCTACACCAAAGCATGGGCTTTTTCTTTCTCAATAGATTTTGAATTACGGATAATCTTCCTTTCATCGGTGGCCAAAAGCCTAAGACTTCTTTATAAAATTAGAATTCCGAGTTTCAACCGAACTGCTGGCACCCGTTTTCCAAGCTCTTGCTTTTAGGGCAGATAGATGGTTGCTATGAATTTGACATGACCTCCGAAGAATACGATGTTTGGCTTGCTGCTCTCTCATCTCATTAGGGACAAAACCCACCACACGAAAGCTTTGAAAAACCTATTCCCACTGCTTCGGAATCTTACTCTTCAGTAGGTGGTGCTACTAAAAATCCTCTTGCAAAGGTCATAAAATGGCAATTCTTCACGTTTTCTCGGGATTTTTTCTTTCAAATGGGAAAGATTGGCGGAATTCCTATCCCAAGAGCTGATTCTGATTCAAGGGAAGCGTATGAATGCCATCTTCTTTATTTTACTTCCTCCAAGACCGGTTTGCAACATGAAATCAAGTAAGAAAGGCACTAAGACAGTAAACTAAAGCACCGGTTACCGAGAGCAGTGGATGATTGAACAGTTAGCGAGAAAAGAGCAGCGTAAACTGGTTGAGTAAGAGCTGGTACGATCAGATCTGATGCCTAGTTGTATTCCTTTAATATGTCCCTCATCCAATGCATATTCTCCAGCAGTTTCTTCTGGGCACTCATCTCATATTCTAGCCCACAAGCTATAGGTATATATAATAGTTGACGAGGATGGCATCGAATTATGTTTATGTTGGAGGAAGGGAAAATGCCCTGGTAGCAGGAAGAATTGGAAAAAAAAAGAAAGTTTTCGCGCCTTAATCAATAGGTAACCACTAGCCGGCAAAAGAAAGCCCTCCGAGATGCAAGAAGGGGAAAGGGACCCATGGCCTAATAAAGAGATAGAAACCGAAACTTGAACTGAAACTTAAGGAATAGGAGCCTGACCTCAAGCCGACAAATAGGCATTTCTTTCCTGGCTAGTCCAGTCAACAAAGCAAGTCCAGGAGCTACTCCAGTAAAGTCAACTCGGAGGGGGTTGTTTAGAGAAATTCTTCCATATAGCGAGCGATAGGCACTCCAATGAAGAATCGTTCATGTGATGAAAGATGGGTTCTAGCGAAGAATTATGGCCAACGAAAGAACATTTGTCACTGACAAGACCTCTTTCTTCAAGGGACCGGAAGAAACCTTAGAGGATGACTCTAGGTCTCTTACGATCCAGGGGGACCAACCAAGGTTCATCTGGAAACCTCCGAGAGGGAATTCCGCGAAATCTTGTTGTAGGACCAGGAGACAAGGGAGGATTGCTGCTTCCACTGCTGTCTCCACTCGGTCAAATGCATCCGCCTCTTTATCTATCTCCACTGCTGGATAGACTTTCCGATCCACTGCTATTGGTGCTTGCTCTCGTGCTTATAGCCTTGTATACGGACGATCTCGAGATGGAAGGTATGCTGCTGGTAGTACCCCCTTGCTTCAGGTGGATCAACTGTCTTTGCTACCTTTCTTTTCTTTTATAGCAGGTTTGGATCCCTTCGGTCAAATAGCTATTTCTATCCCAAGATCCTCCTCCGCCGGGTGGATCGAAAAGATCAATGGCTACTGGACTATCGGGCTCTTCCTTCGCTGCTTGATCAATGCTACGGGATGCTGGCACTAGTCTCGCTGCTGGTGTTCTTTCACGGATGCAACTATTGGTTCTGCCTCAACCGAATCAAAGATCTACTGTGGGAATAAATTGAAAGCGGAAGAGAGGGCTCGAAAAGAAAAAAGGACTCTTTGATTCACCGACAAGCGATAGCCAAGCTAGATGATAAATGAAGATAGGGAATCGGCCGCATCAACTCTTTCAGGTTGGGTTCTATCTTACCAAATGTAATTTCAGAGAACCTTTTGTCAAGGGGAGATCCTCATCTTCTACTAGGCCACCTAGCTCTGGCCTATGAACTCACCAACAGGCTCCACTCTAACCTTTCACATGGAGCTCTTTGCATGGTGGATTTTTCTTTGTTTATAAAGTGCCCTTAGGCAGGGTGACCCCCTAAATTGGAGGAAGAGTAACCTTTTGGTTGCATCTGGTCATCTTTCTCCTATATCCAACCTCCCGGAAAATCGTCTTTGCACATTCTTTAAAGCTAGGCTTGAAGTTGTTCATTCATAGAGTTCCAATAAGTGGGTATAGATAGACAGGTACAAGGATAGATCAATAGCTGCTATCCTTGCCGGAGACAGATCCGTACTTGCTATTTCTGTATCCTTGTTCTCAAGCACATCTCGTATCCAATGATATCTCACATCAATGTCTTTGATCCTAGAGTGAAATCTTGCATTCTTGCTTAAATCAATGGCGCTTTGACTGTGACACTTGACCACATACTTTTTTAGTTTTGCTTCAAACCCAACTCTTTGAGGAAGATTTTCAACCACCTTGCAAGCTTCAGTAGCAGAAAAGAAATATATTATGCCTCTGTGGCGCAACACACTTTTGCAACTTAGATTGTCTCCATGAAAAGTTAATAGATATCCGGATGTAGACTTTATCCGGTCATGATCACCTGCCATATCTGCATCTGTGAAGCCTTTTAGCATAGGCGATGCCTTCCCAAAACTCAAACACACTTTCGATGTGCCTCTTAGGTACGATTCTTCCCAATGTTGTTTACCTGGATTTAGAAGATACCTGCTTACCACACCAACTGCATGTGCAATATCCGGTCTTGTACACACCATGGCATACATGGAGCTCCCTACCGCTGAGGCGTAGGCGTAAAGTCAAAAAGGCGTAATGGTTCAAGAAATTTTCTGTCAGCTGCTGAAAAGAGGCTACAGAGGCCGGTCTGCCGGTCTAAGGTACCTGAACCAAACGACCGCAGGACCATGTAAAGATAACGGAACAAGTCTGGCCAACAAGCATAGGAGTGTGCTCAAGTGTAAGCGAGCGCTGTGTTCTCGGGTGTGCTGAACTTGGATGAAGGTCGACCAGACCGCCTTTCCCTGAAAGGTTAAAAAAGAGCGCTTATAAGATATAAAACTGATATCACGCCATAGGAAAGACATTTTTGCTTTTTTACTTACTTCTATTCCCTAGCCCTGCCATAACCTTTCCCTTAGCTGCCACAAGACGTTCAAGCGCTGCGAGTCGTGCTTCTAGCGAGGAAGCACTCCTCTTAGCTCCAATTCCTATGGGATATGCCTTCGGGGGAAAGAAGAAAGTAGATGAGTTTACGCGTTGCAAACACAAACAAGAGGAAAGAACTAGACGAAGGAGGGATTACCTTTCCCAACTCATTTCGTTGATTCAACTAATATCGTGTACAATGATCATAGAACATCATGTGCCATATGCAAGCCAAAGACGGAACTGATCCTCGTGATCTAGGCTTAAGCTAGTCCGGATCAGGCTTAACCGGATAAAGGTCGAACTAATTGCGTAGATAATCAAAGCGGCTATCGTACTCTGAAACTGAGAGAGAGGATCGAGAAACCTTCGCCCAAAGTGCTTACGAGGCCGGGGGCTAAGATACTCTCTTTTCCCTTTATTTCTGAAACATATATTTCTATTTAAAATAGATTTTATAAGTTAAAAATTCCTTCCCTACACTTGACTTTCTTATCGTTCGTCCGTTCCAGGTATTAAAAGAAGTATTTAGCTCTTTCTCTTTATCCTTAAAAGTAAAAAATTTCCCTCGTTCGGGTATAGAAGAATCGACATGGTTCGAATAAAATAAAAAAATTTGGGTCGAATTGATTCTCAGAGAACATCAAATCGTATTTGCTCAATAAAGAAAGCGCGACGGTCATTCTCAAGTCATACGGATTTGTGCCCGGATCTCCTTCTTTTGTCTTTTCGCCTGCCTAAACTCACCGACCTTGCTTGGATATTCCTTTGACGTACGTGAATTAGGCCCTTGCTTGGCAGGTCGGGCGACCGGTTAGCAGTAGATCCTTTCCATCCGTGAGAGGTCTTTACTTACGCATGTTAATGAATTCATTACAGAACCAGTCTTTCGGAATTTGTAGAAAATTCCCTTGCTTCCTCTCAAAAGGCACCTCCTCTTCATCAGGCCAGTCCTTTTCCGAAGTCTGGGATATTTGGGCGCTTGTCCATTTACTTCGTTTTTCTCTTTCAGTAGCCCCCTTTTCATGCTTTTTGTCTCTGCAATGGTTTTTTGAGACCTCGTTCCAGCGCTTTTTCCGTTAGAAAGGGGGCTTCCTGGTAAAAACTGAGATTTTGAAGCAAGGGATGAAAGCGGACTCCTCTAATCCTATAGCTGAAGGATGAATCCCTTCTCGAGGCAGTTGACATAAGATGAAAGCGTTCAATTCAGCTCGTTCCTCCGCCGCGCGTCACTGGTGGGTTACGGAGCAACCGAGGGATAGGATAAGTCACATGCGTATGAAGGGAAATGAGGGGAGAGAGTTTCGCGATGGAACTGTCTTGAGCCGGCGAAAGCGCTTTGGGTGGCACAGCATGGGATGTGCCTTAGTTGAGTCTTCATGACGAGAAGAGAAAGTTCCTCACACCAATTAATTAGGCTGGGTTCTCAATGGAATTTAGTATGTAGTGAGAATTGCCTTGCCCTTCCTTCCTAGCATCAAACTCTTCAATAAAGAAATAGGCAACTCGTCTGCTATTTCGATCTTCCTCGCGATTTTAAATTCTCGATTGGGAAAGTGTAAAGTGAGACTCTATCCCAAAAAAAGAATTGATCAAAAGGCTTCTCGTGTGAATCTATCAACTAGTTAGGGCCGGTCTCACATGGAAAAGTCAGGGGAAGATGAACCTGTTGAAACAACTAGTGCTTGCCCGGATGCTACCTCAACTGCTGTCGGCTCGCCCTTCTGTCAAATGAATGGCTTTGCTTTGGGGATCAGCTTGCATATATTTTTTTCCACACAGGAGAACAGACAGTTGGAGGGGAATAGTCCCACATCGATTTGGATTTGATATATCTAGCTTTGATCCAGTCGGTCCATATGGAACTGAAGGGAGAGGCCAGCCGTGCTTTCCAAAAGAGATGGTCGGGACAACTGTCAGCTAGCTTACCTAGTGGACTGCCGCTAGATCCGTACGTGAAGGGTGCCCCTTGTGGCGCTCCTCCGTCGTGAGCTTAAACCAAAACAATAGGTTCTCCCGAAGCTTCCGGATTTCGTTGATACGGGCTCTCTATTGCTGACTAACGCCCTTTCTGATCATTATATGTAATCTTCACTTTGAATCATTAAACGTTGGTTTATCAGTAAGAAGATCAAGGGCTTACCCGGTTTGCTTTCTTGTACTTTAATGCTGGCTAAGGGGATCCCGTGCCACCTAAGAATCTTTCCTTGTCTTTCTGCAAAGCAATACAAGGCTTACCTTCTCTTCTCCTTCCCGCCTATAAGAACTTATCCTCTACTTACTTTGCCGGCTTAGCGCTCAACAGAGAAGGCTACCTCCGTTTCACCGACTTATTTTCCTACGGCTGAAACTGACTGCTTTCGTCCCTTTCCCCGATTAAATAATTAGGAATCTAATCTTTGTTCTATGTTTGGGAGTAAGTCAGTCAACGTGCCCGCTGTGGTGTATGAGCAAGCGATCTGATCCTATGCGCCTTTCTCCTTTTAGTGAAAGGTCCCTTAGCTCGTGTTATCAGAACAGCGCCAAGTAACTTCATCCAGTGAAAAAAGAAGGATAGGATTCGAGGGCTTGAATGAGAAAAATCAGAGCTAGTTTACTTCCATTCCAGACTTCTACCTCTATGAGGCTTTGTGGTGCTGGGCTGGATATAGGGGTCCTCTTATAAGCCGTAGCATTTAAGGCTTAATCACTCCGTATAGACACACCTAGACTACGAAGCTAGGACGGTGGGTAACTCTTCTTCTCACGCAGAAGCAGAAGGAAAGGAATTATTTGCATTGAAGCTGAGGGCGGTGGGTTGGAAAAGTACGGTAGTCTACGTTAGTAGTGATTCACCCTCCTTTTCTATCTTTTTAGTGAAATATCGAACCTTTACTATATAGTAATAGATATCCCCAGTCAATCTCCAAGAGTCCCTTTCTCTTGTCAGTTAGGACAGAAAGTCCACCTGCCAAGCCCAACCTCTTAATAGCTTCCTTTAGGTCTTTAAATAGCCTTCCTTACCAACAAGGGCTTAGTTAACTTAACGTATAGTCAGTTTTTCTCCCCTACGGAAAAGGTTCTTTCACCTATCACGAAAAGCTCAGATCTGGGCGCGGGCGGACGTGGACATCGCGGTAGTCATTTAGAGCTGATTTGATCAGTCAGAAGGAATCGAAGGAAAGCTACTTGATTGACTAGACAAAGACTAGCTCAACCTTCCTTTACTCGAGCTGAATCTTGATTAAGTTAAGTCAGAAAGGTTGAATTTCTATTGAAGCAGGAAGCCTAAATATTAAGACCGAACGAAGTGAATGTTCAAGCATCTAATGCCTGCCCCGGTCTTTCTATCTCTTTGAAGATGGAACTTTCGATTCGAGACAATTCCAACAAGAAAGAGAAGCTAGGCTCGGCTTGGATTTGAGCTACTAACGAAGAAAAAAGCTTGGAGCTCCGTAAAATGAAATTGCTCAATCTGAACTTCTAACTTTAGAGATGGGCTTGGAACTAGCTGAACCTGCCTGAACTGATTGACTCGCTCATCAAGCTTCCAATGCAGTCTTATCTTCTATGCGATATATGCGTTCAGTTGAAGTTCTTCGCCTTGGTCTACTCCTTCATGTAGTGAGTCGAGGTCTGTCCCTAAGGAGAAAGACGAAGCAAAACCCCAACGATTAGATTATAGGGTTGGACCCCTTTTCAAGAAGGAGCGTGAAGGTGCCGAAAAGAGGGCTTTTATCACGTTTGAGAGTTGTTCCCTCTTTGGCAGAAAGTGGAAAGTCTTCGAGTATCGTCGTCCTTCTATTGATAGATTCAGGATTCGGATAGATGAAGAGAAGGCCAACTTATCTCGATCTGGTCATTCACCCGATATGGGAATACCTTTTAGGAAGGCAAGACTAGAAAAAAGTCCGATTGAACTGGCAACCGAAGATGTGAAGAAATCGACTGCATTAGCACTTCATAAGGGAATACCGGACTCAGTAAATTCTTTAGTTGACATCGAGACCAAGTCCCATTGAATCTCTTGGAGGAAGATCCGCCAAGCCAAGGGGCGAAGCGGTCCAATTCAATGTTTTACTGTTACGCATAGTAACTCTCCTGTTAGGAATCGATCTAGCTGCTTATCCTATAGATAGAGAGTGTCGGCAATCACCTCCGCTATTTCAGCTGTTGGCAGATATTTCTATGCATTCCTCTGCCAAGTCCAGTTCCTCTCAGTCTCTCGATTGCATCGGCCAGGTCTTCCGATGAAAGCTCATCCATTCCTCCAAGAGCTATCCGTCTATTCGAAGGAATGAAAGCTCAACCGGAACTGCAAACAAACGCTAGATTCAAGTCCTTTGGTTGCCATCCACCACCAGTGGGAGAGGCAGAACAATGAATCAATTTGCTAGATCCAATGGTTTCTCGGGCGATCCCATTTCCACCTATCGAAGCCCAACCAAGTGAGGCCCTTCCACCGGATCCGTTCAAAGCTTTCCTTCGGGTCAAACAAGCGACTCTCCTTCCAATGATTCACCCGCTACTCTTTATTAAATTCTATTTCCAAACAACCTATTCCGAAATCGCGAAAGATCACTAGATCTATCAGGGATCATATCACATACGAAAAAAGTTCCGACCCTAAATAGGAAGCTTAGCATTACTCCTTCACTCAGTTATTCCGGTAGGCAGGTTATCAAACGTCTAACTAAAAAAGATTGATTGCACCGCACATACATAACCTTTGATTACAGGTATCAATCCTTCGTTATACCGCTTTGGCTTTGGGTTTCCGTTTTTCGCTTCCTTCCTTCACTTCAATCAAGGATTCCGGTCTCTTGACCATGTCTAATGCCTTCTTATATAAAGACCATTCGGCGATCGTTGAATGGTCTTCTTGAAGTTCTTGTTAAAAAGAGAGTTCATCCAAGGAAGTCTGACTGAGCTAAGAATAGTGGATGTGCGCCTTTCTCTAAAGCATTGTTCGCGTAAGCACAATGGCAAGGTTCGGCGCGGTTTGGCAGCCCACCTCATAAGCATTGTTTTTTGAGTACATTCTCTGGTGTGTGGGCCTATGCTTCCTTTCCTTTTCGGGAATAGCGGCCACATTTTTAGGAGGGTATTGTTTTTTTTGTCCTCTTTCTCTTTGTTCTTTACGGGCGTACATTAGGTGCTGTAGTGGGTCTTTTCGGATGCTCCGCCAGCAGGACTGCTCTTCTTTTAGGAAGGAATGGTGCCATCTTTCGCCGGGCAGATGCCGACTGCAGGTAGGAGAGCTAGCCGATCGACGGGACGGACTCCATACGGCTTCCTTGGGGTTGTCTTCCTTTACAGTTTCCGTTTTTGTGATGTGCTAAATAGAATGAGGATGGGCATATCCGCGTTCTATAGGAGGAGTCTTTGAGTAAGTTCACAGCTTTTTTTTTGAAGAAACTTCGTTTACCTCTCTTTTTCTCGGATGACTTTTTCTTAGTCTTTTTCTGCATGGCTAGGGATGAGATTGAGAACAAAGTTCCTTTATGGGTCATGCCACATTTAGGCATGAGGACATATCTTGGAGATTCTGAGTACCGTCGAAAGAGCACTCGGGCCGCCAGTTAAGTTGTCGGTCTCACCTGCCTGCAAGGGTTGCCTGTAAGGTTGATACGTTCTTGAGTTGAGTATGCTAGGGAAAGGTAGTCGCATATCCTGTTCCTTGTTCCCAACGTGAAGCTCGCTTCGAAAGACAAGTGAAGGGATTCTTCAATGCGAGAAAGAAGCTGTCGACTTTGTGGACACTGGGGCAGGAGGGGCTAGGAAAGCAATAAGTGTTCCTTTCATGCTCTTTCTCACGGGAAGTGGAATCTGGCCAATAAAAGAAGCCTTTGTCTTTTCCGGGAACATCTTTCTCCTCACTAAGTGGCTGCACACACCAGTCTTACAGATAGAGTCAAGCACGAGACGGGTACGTACTTGTTCTTTTCAGCATGTGCTAGCAAAAGGGTATCTGCGGTGGAATTCGTTGTTTTGCTGGTCGGCTGAGGAAAAGGCAAATGTTATTTGTAAGGATAGACAAGGCATGATTTTCGTCTTGATGAAGTGTAGAACGGGGTTGTCTTTCCATTGAGCCGGGGAGACAATCCACAGCGTAGTCAGTGTCCATTATTGGAGCACGACCTAGTCTGCTAGTCGCCTTAAACCACCCGAAGGAAGCTACTATACGGTCTCTTTTAAGCAGCCTCGGCAGAAGACTATGTGGGGAGTTTCCCGAGACGCTATTCCGAAAGCAATAGAGTAAGGCTCGTACCATTTACAAACTCATTCGAGAAATAAAGAAAAAAGAAGTCTCCTTATTAGCTTCATAAAGTAGATGTCCTTCTTGTAACAGGAAAGTAAAGAAAAAGGGTATGTCCTTTGTACTTTAGGTTGGAATACTGCCTTCGGTATTTAAAGATAAAAGGATAAGTATTCGCGAATGGTTCTTTTTAAGGTTGGGTTAGGTACCGGGTATAGAGGGCAGCGTGGAGATTGCATCTTTCTTTCGGGAGTTGGGTCTGGAAAGAGGGGATAGGAAATAGAGTGTTCCTTTTTTCTCCCTCCCGAGTGATTTTCGAAATGTAGAGATTACACGCCGCCCCGAGAACTCTCTTTGTGTTGAGAGAGATTTCCGGGGTTGTTCTTCCCATCATTCCAATAAAAAAAGCAGCCAAGCATTCCTTTCGAGCGGATGTCCGGATTTCTCTAATACAGACAGCCAGGAGACCTAGCCCCCGGAGGAGATACCAGAGCGGAGGGAGGGCCCCAACCTTGCTGATGGCTTGTGTCATTGGGCGGGGGAAGGCAATGTCTCCTCATGTCGAGAGTTAGTGGAGTGGGGGTCTTATGGATACGTTGAGGTTTTGCTCTTATCCTCTATTTTCGACTCTGGTTTTAGAGGAAGAAAGGGGGCAGCTAAAGAAAGAGCTAGGAAAGATAACTAGTCCGGAAAACCTATTCCCCTAGACTCCCGTCTCGGACATTAACCCTTAGGGCAAGAAGTTCCTTAACAACCCTCGAAAACTGTCTTGCTAAGACCGGATATGCCGAATCTGAGCTGAGAGATGCTAGGTCTCGTCTAAGCCCTTGCCCCTCTAGAGATGAATGTGAAACCTCTTCTTTTGATTCACTTGCAGCATCTAGCCTTTGAAACCAATTACCATGTGATGTAATATCAATCCCATAAGCTCGGATTTATGGTTAAGAAGTTCCTTGACTTACTATGAATCGCATCTCTCAAGTGAGAAGGATATGATATATATTGGGCATTGCCTTCCCTTACTTACTAAGTAGGCAATCAATCAGTCCAGCCTTTTCTGATTCACGTGGCAAAGAAGCCCATCTAAGAGCCTATTCATGTGCAACTGACTAGGGCCAAATATAAAGAAATGGGGCTATTTCTATTCAATGAACAACTCGATGTAATTTTACTCCTCTCTGCAGGCTGGGATTAGGCCCAAGTGCTGCTACTCTGTTGAGCATAACCCATACTCTTAGCTTAATAGAAAAGTGATCCCAGGAACTGCAACTCAAAGCCCTAAAACTAGAACTCGCTTGCCGGGAGAAGGCCTAGAATTGCGTACCTTAATACTAAAACTCAAGGTAGCTATATAAGTCATAGCTCGAGGTTGAGGTTTTTCCAAAGAAGAAGGGGGTTAAAGGAGATGCATTGGTAACTTGACTTGGGTATACATAGAGGATGAGGGAGGACGGGCCACTGCCATAACTTTAACCATGCCTTGCTTATTCTTTCTGGGATTATTGAGTGGAGAAGCACGTAATGATAAGTTATATTAAAAGGGAATTCACTCAGGAGTCCTTCACATGGCCGATCCAAGAAGCAAGTAAAACAAGCACTCAATTGCGGCTTACCGCTCACCTTTGAATCTTTTTAATCTTTCATAAGATCTTTATCGAAGGATCTCCATGATGGCTAGTACATGGATAGCCGAAGAGCGTGCAGAACGGGGTCTTTCTATAGAGAGCCTACGGATCCTATCAGTATCATAGATAGGATAGGGAGATAGTGAACAGAGGTAAACGATCGCCTTCGAACTAAGCTCTTTGTGGGAATTGAAAGCCGGCCTCCACCTTGTGATCTTCATCGGCTTGTCTCCAAAGAGCCAAGGACTCCGTTAAGACTGTCTCTCATGTGAGATAATTAGGTATGGAAAACTGACTTACATATTACATACGAAAACCGATCTTCGGTCAGGAAGGAAGGACAGAGTCAAGCATTGGTAGCAGTTCGGTAGCATGGCTGGTAGTAAGGTTATGGTCTCAGTCTCTTCTTATTATACGATAAGAATCGGCTCTTTTCTTCTTCCGTCCCAAAGAGTAAATACCCGGAATCGTAGACAAAAGATACTTTTCTTTTTATTTTGTTTTCTAATAGGTGATGCAAAGAAAGTAAGGACGTTGTATAAAGTATAAATAAGGGCACTCTCTCTGGACCTTCTCTCTTGCAAGTGAACTAAAGCCTAGGCTTCTTCATGTCTTTGCTCGAATGCTTTGTTTGTACTATAGCAAAAGAATAAGCTGCTCTCGAATGCGCTTACCTTGCCTTGTCGTCGATTACCTTCTGACTCTTGTGGGACTTCACGACGCTCATGTCATCCCATCTCGTGAGGGGATTCTGTCTTTATTCACTAGTCATCTAGTATCTTAGCTGAACGGTTACCGGCTTCCTTCACTCGAGTCCTACCTTACTTCTTCTGTCAATGTAGAAAGTCGATTGGTTCTTCGACCCAAGACGAATCCATGTCACGTCTGATAAAAAGACGTCTTATATCCCTGCGTCCGCGGATGGACTTTTTCTTCATCAAAAGGTAAACCAGCCTTCTTTTCGCTCCCAGGCAAGTCCGACTGACCGCGTACTGTGCCATAGTATAGCACTCTGAGCGGAGTGGACAGTAAGACATGTGATGCCATGAAACTATCTTCACGTCTATAAGGAAGGCCTTTTTTTCCCTTCTCCATGAGAGAAAGTGGGAAAGAAGACATAATCTCAGGATTTTTTGAGACTCTGAATCTATCAATCTACTCGACTGTCTGCAAAAGCAGTTGCCGGACTCTCCATTCCCAACATGAAGAGAGGGACTCTTCTATTCATCCAAAATGTTCTGGCTAATCCCCTTTCCTTTTTTAGTCATAGGAAGACTTCTTCTCGCTCATCAAGAAATCTCCAAGGAAGTGGCAGATCTATCTCCAATTCTTCCTTTTCCCGCTAGAACTACTCTAGCTTTTGTGCAAGCTGTCTTTCTTTCCTTGACAAGAGAACAACAATTCTTCCCTTAGGGTTTCATTGGAAAGATCCCAACCACTGATAACGACTCTTTTTATTAGGTTAATCTTTCCCTTCTCTTTTTATCGGAATTAGGCTAATCACCTTTTTTCACGTGGATATCGGTTATCCGACTGGTCATCTCGTCTCCATTTCGGTCATCCCTTATCTTTCTATTATGTAAAATAGATTATGATGAGCAACTGATTCACCCAGCAGCGGCAACTGCTTCCGCAGCGGCTAGGCTTCTTACAGCGCTTACGAGAGCAAGCAAGGGAGATTCCAAGTGTAACAACGGAAAATCTAGAAATCTGGAACAGTAAGAACAAGAGCAGCGATTGTGGGCATTCATAGAATATGAGACTAGTGCCTAACCTGACTTCCTTTTTGGATATTCTTGAAAGCAGACATCTGTCCATTCAAATAGATCCATTTACCTTGACAAAATACCGTGCAGACAAAGACTAGCATGAGGACTTGCTTGAATGAGGACGGGTTCCCTCCGGGGGTAGCACTGCTTCAACGGGAAAAAGAAGAAGAGAAGCCGATTCTCTTTATTATCTTAAGAGATGGCTGAACACCTTTGTTGTGATTAATCTGACTAGCTTAGCCTAGCGAAACCTCTGGGCTCAATTACCGAAAAAGAAAGTGCTAGGTTTCAGTGTGTGTTCCGCGATTGAAGCACCATCCTCTCCTCTTGTCGAGTGGCCGATGCCATCTTTCACTCCTCAATCACTCCTAGAACCAATCTCTTCCACTCGGGCCGAGAGATGGGGATGCTGAAAAAAAGATCGTAAGTAAGTTATATAGAACCTCAATCTCGTTTTCTTCTCTTCCTTCGATTGAGAAAAGGCCCAATGTGCCCTTCAGTAGTGCCTCGAATAAATGGGGTCGAAGGGCCGGTCACCTCGGATCAGCGTAAGATCCGGAACGGAGCTGTTGAGTCAGATGATTGTGAGAAAATGCCTCTGCGTTCGATGCCATGGAATCTGCTGCCAAGTCAGTCTTACTAGGATTTGTTGACCTGAGACTGGCATTTGTCTTTCCTAGGGATGAGACAAAATGGAGCTTTCACTGTGCATCAATAAGAAGAAATAGCAGGTTCATGGTAAAGAGCAGGACTATATCGAGCCCAGACCAAACGACAGGAAAGGCAAGCATTTCTTTGAACAGCAAAAAAAGCATTCCACCTCAAATAGAAGTAAAGTAAACTGATTCAAGTTAGCCCAAGCACCAAAAAACTCTCAATCAAGCCTTGGAA
This sequence comes from Hura crepitans, assembly GCA_948208565.1. NCBI lineage: Eukaryota > Viridiplantae > Streptophyta > Magnoliopsida > Malpighiales > Euphorbiaceae > Hura > Hura crepitans. The sequence goes on along the minus strand of CANXYI010930579.1, from coordinate 13,883 downwards.
ACTAGTGAAAATCGAACTCAAAATCAACTAGGCAATCCAGCTGACATTGAAAGCAGATGCCAAAAAGATGGAAAGCGATTCGGCTTAAGCGAGAAAAGTGCCCTTAAGGGGAGGAATGCTGTGATTACCCTGGCTTCGGTTTCCTTTGGTTAGGTGGTCTCGTATACGTGAGAAAGGCTGCTTTTAGCTTTCAAGCCTATAGTTGAATAAAAGGCATAGTCTAAGCTTGAAGTCAAGTAGAGAATCAGAATCAGCTCTTCTATTTGAAATTTGAACGAATCTTATCCTTATCCCCTGCTGTGGGAACTCTTCTCGACTCTGAACAAATGGTTAGCTTAGTCAATTAACGAATGCTTTCATTTTCTGATCTTTGGCTGCGCATAGAAGCCACTGCTGTTAGCTCGCTATTTACTTCCCACCGTTCTTGAGAGCCGTATGGCACTAAAACTAGAACTAGATCGATAGGCTAGTTTGCCTGTGAGAAAACCAAGCTTTCACTCCCTCTTATAAATCTTATGAAAGACTTACTTCTATTTGGAAAGATAATTCCAAGGATTGCTGAAATGCTAAACCTAAATATATTTCCTATCCTATTAATTTTTCATGAAGAGTATGTCCCCCGAAAGCAAGAGAGGAGCTTCACTTTGGTACTATCTGCAGCAAGAGAAGTAGCTAGCTCTTTTTGCCTGATCTTCTCGGGCTTACCTCTGTTGATGTGGAATAAGAGATGGAGCTCTTTTGCGGGATAAGATCTCTTTCTCGTCAAAGTTTCAAATCCAGTCGGAAGTCAATTGATTGACCATTAATAGTGGAAATTTGCCCTCGTAAGGTATTTCTATCACTCGTCAGCCCGACATGGAAGACAAAGCCCTAGTTTTCAGGTAGACTATAGGGTACGTATAGGGATGATAAGGCATCTTGGTGAGGGCGAGTCACTCGGAAGACCGAGAGCTAACTATCGACACTTTCCGGGCACATACTTCGTGAAATGGTTCATACATTTTGTTACCGAGTATCTTTCTTATTATCTTTAGCCCTTCCATATGAACTTGTAATATAACCTTAACTGGAAATAGCTTAACTGCCGAACCCCATTTTTCCCCTTCACCTGGCCAAACTTAGATTCTGAAGTGAAATCATGCTCTTGTCGAAAGACAAACAAATATCTTATGATACGAACGCTAAAAAAGAGTCCTTGGAAAAAATCCAATCGGGAAGATGATTGCTAAATCCCAAGCATATCTAATCAAATCGTTCAATGTGCTTGCTTTTTTGATCGTCTCTTTTTTTGGCTATAGGAATCAACATCGTCTGCAGGGACAAGGGACAGAAAAGGCTGTGTCAAATCATCTCAAACGAAAGAAAAATGGAGAGAAGATAAACTCGGTTAGCTCATCCTCGCCTTTTGGTTCATAGCCGAATTTCTTTTCCTCTGGTTATAATGAACAGGATTGTTAGCTTTTTAGGACTGGCCCGGAGAGAAAGCAGATATAAGATATAGAAGAAGAAAGAAAATACTTAAAAACTCCAAAAAAGGAACTCCTTCTAAAACCCCAGGAAAGGCAATTTTTCTAGATGATGCCCTTAGAACTCCAACCTTTATCCAACCAACTGTACCTCAATCCCAAGGAAAGAGAACTCCTACTTGATAGATTGATTAAGCTTTCGTTTCGCCCCCTCGATTCAAAAAGGCACTAGGCGGGATGTAAGAGATTCAGAGATTGAATTGATCCTTACCACATTAAAAGGAACTTCAAGGAGGACTGCTTTCAAACTAGTTTTTCCTCGCCTTCTTTCCTTTCTACCGAGCAAGCTCCATTCATGCCCAACCATCGCACACAAGAGACAGCCCTTCGGACCTATGGTGAACCAGTATCGTACTCTAGGGCGGTCTAGTGAGAGCAAATGATCAAGCAAAAATATGCCTACATCCGTAGATGCACTTCGTTGACTAGTGAAGGGAGTCAACCCTTGGGACTAACGTTGCCACTGGGGTCGTTCATCTTACTCTAGGGTAGCACTATCTATGGAAAGATGAATGGTTGTGCTTCACTAGCCAAGTCCATGCACCTACAGCTCGATCTACTAGCGCTCTCTTCGATCCTTCCAGGTCAAGACCTTCGCTTTAAGTAGGTTGGGCTAGGTTTCGATGAGCAGATGTTTCGCTCAATTACGATCCATACTCAAACATGTTCATTCGATAAGCTTTTGGTGAAGTTTTCACGCTGCTCATTTAAGTTTACAGGTCTGTATAGTCAACCCACTTGAGAAGGGCTCTAGAAGAGAGAGCTCTTGCCACGCAGGGGGACTAGAGCACGTCTTTCATCGCTTTTTTCATAAGAGAAAGAGGCTCAGCTGATAGACCGAAGGGGAAAGACGTAGTATACAATATACAAAGAAGACCTTGTCGGTAGGTCTTTATGTCTCTCAAATCAAAGCAAAGGACTGACAATGCGTAGTCAAAGGCAATAGGCGTATGGATTGATCCCAGATTCTCTTCTTTTTTCTTGGTCTTCTTTCCATCTCACAACTTCCACTTCTCTTTCTTAGAAGAAATTGCATAAGAGAAGAAGAAAAGAAAGCTTTTTTCTTTCTTTAAAAAGGGCGAATCAAAACCTTTCTTTTCTTCAAAAGTCAGATAGGATTGTAGGCGATCTAAGGTGACCGGCTTCGCGAGACCATTTCGGTCTACACATGGCTAAGCTCTATGGGCCTGTCGCTTTCTAAATCGACTAGCTTACTAAATGAAGAGAGAAGAGAACTAGACTAAGTGCTGTCTTCTCTTATGATTTTTTGAGTTTGAAAGACAGAGCTCGGAAGTGAAGTAATGCTTTCTTCTCTTATGATTGATATTTTGATATAGAATGTGAGCTCGGAAGGAAATGTGCCTCTCCAACTCGTACTTTGCTAGAACGATCTTTGTATGCACGGGTATCGGTAAGACGATTTACTATCTCAAATAGGGAGATCAGACTGAGAAAAAAAGAAAGTCAACTAGGCGGGAGTTCAAGAGACGATCGATCGAAAGATTGGCAGGATTCTCCACCAAGATTTTAGCAAGCAAATAGCCCGAAATGCTCCAGGTCTGGTACTTCCTTGCTTCCCTACATATCGCCCAGTTTTACCATCATAAGACTGAGGCCATCCTTCTTTGGATAGACGTTGCTCCACCAGCTCGATTGCTTGTTTTGCGATCTGTGGCCTTGCAGTCTTAATAGACGCTGCCACAAGTAAGCATAGCAGAACTGCACAGGCCAGTTCATCACATGTAAAGCATAATTCCATTAAAATCACCAAGAAAGAAAGTACAACACAGGGTAAGAAGATGTTTTGTTCAGAGATGTGAGTGCCAACTTCATAATTGTCTATACAAGATTCATATGCTAGGCTAAAAGCCTTTCCATATTAATTGTATATATCCTATTGAGAAAAGTTAGAGGAAGCTCCAAACCTTCTGGTTCATTCCAGTTGTTTTCCAAGAGAATAGAATCTCTAGAGACATTGTGGTAACTCCACCTCGTGTTCTTAGGATCAAATCCAGTGCCGGGTATTCTTCAACGGCATCTCCCCAATCAAGTCCTCCCATCCTTCCTCAATCAGATCCATGATCGCTCTTGCCTGTTCACGTGTCACTAAGCAACTCAAAATGGCGATGCAGTTTCCAACTAAGAACCATCGAAAGTCCATGCAAGCCGGGCTGACATTAAGCAATCAGATACCTCTCTCGAAAGGGCCTGAAATCAAAGACCGAGTCAGGGATATCCTTACAAATGCCCCTTCCTTTAATGTGTTGAATTCCGTTTGAACTAATAGTTGGCTTCATGCTTATTCTATTCCCAACCCAGTAGAAAATAGAGATTTTGCTTAAGGAAAGATTGATTTTCATAAGCTTGCAATGGTTTAGCCATCAGGTATCCCGAACGTGGGAAAAAGCGCTGAAAAAAGGTTATCTTCTTTCTTATCTGAAGAGAGGTGTAACCTCTTTGCTCGACTAGCTTTGTATGCTATTCACCGTAGCTTGGATGCTATACCCATAGCTTGTTCCAAAGGTTTCACTTCGCGGATAGATAGAGGGGAGAGAAGCGTACAAGAAAGCCCCTACTCCTAACAGTTGCGGAGTTCTACCAATTGTTTATTCGCAATGGCTTGAACGAATCCGACGAAGAATCCCTTGCTTGATAGGGCTTGAGGTTAGAAATCCAAGATGAAATCTCGATGCATCGGATGTGGAAAGTGGCCTATCAACTAGCTCTAAAGGCCGAGGAAAAGCTAAAGAGAAGGACCACAAGGAGGCACCGAAGGTGATAGGGGATCGACCTCTACCATCGGGCGAGGAAAGATACCCCTTTTTACCTTCCCGCAATATATATGGCACGCTTTACTATCCTATTCAAAAAACTTACCTTCCGCCCCGCTGTCTTTCTTCTTGAACGGCTATCTCAAAAGCAAAAGGCAGATTCATCTCATCTCTGAGTGCCACGAAGGGTGGAATCAGAAGGGGATAGGTCATTCTATCGACCAAGGCCTCTTCCTCTTTCCTAAAGAAGAAGGAAAGCTGTGTTTAGGTGCGTACCTGGGATCGAAAAGTCTTTTTGAATGGGAAAGAGAATAGAAGTTCTTCGTCTTCGTCCACTCCTCACGGTTGATCACTAACTTTTCAAAGTGAATCAGATATGGATATCTCCTTATTTTATTTAAATAAAATAATCTATTTCATCAGAGAAGTCACGTCTTGCTTGCATAGACTGCACTATGACTTTGCTGCGAAAAAGGGTATTAGTATGGACTGCGTGTATTCTCTTCGTCGGATGGGACTGCGGATTCAGATTCGGCGAACGGAGATTCGGATTCTCTAGTTGAAGTTGCTAATGCGGATTCCTCTCCCCGGGGGATTCAGATGTGGATTGGATTCCGCTGCTAATGCTGCTTCATACCTCGCTTCGGGGAAGTCTAATTCTTTTCCTTGCTTCAAGAGTTTTCTTTGAAATGCCTATCAAGGTTTTATTGGTGGCCTCCGCTTTACCATTAGCTTAGGGTAGTAAGGAGACGAAAGATGATGTTCTATCCTATATTTATCCTATTTTTTCTTGCAAATATAATACATCTTATTAGATCACCAGCGCACATTGAAAAGGGCCAATGAGCTGAAAGCTGATGCAAAGAAGGGTGCATGAAGAAGATATTTTACAGACTTCTTTTTCACATGATTCTAGCAATCTTCTTCCATGGTCGGCCAGTACCTTCTTTCTTAATCTTATTGCTAAGCATTTGCTATTAACATGATCCCCGCATACTCCATCATGAAATTCTAAAAAGAAGAACTTCTACTTCGGCTTTGTCAATAGATTTCATTGCTTGTCCACGGACAGTCTTTTTAAAGAGTTCTCCTCCAGAATCGGAATATCCCGAATCATGAAAAAGAAAGAAGGTGGGAATAGTTTTGTTATTTAGGAAACCATAAGGAGAGGATGGGAAAGCTTATTATATGACTAGTAGATAAAGAGTAGCGAAAGGATTGAAACCAAAGAGAAGGTACTATCGATCAAACTAGATCGATAGCAGCATGTCCAAAATTGACAACATTGCTAAAAAGAATTCAAAGAAGACGGTTCAAAGCAGTCAGCTCCTCCTTAGCAACTCAAGCGTCTTCTTTCCAGCTTTCGAAGCCCTTTTTCCTCCAAAAGAATAAATAAGATAGAAAGAAAGGAGAACGGAGAGTGGGTGTCTGATAATGAAGGGCTCAAGCAGATGGCATTGGATTTCTTTCAAAACTTGTATGCAGAGGAGAGAAGGTATATGCTACCGTCTTACTTTCCTTCGCTCTACATTGAGTCCTTGCTGAGACGGGTATCTATTGGTGAAATTAGAGATGCCATTATGTCCATGGGTCCTTACAAAGCTCCAGGGGACGATGGGTATCATGCAGTCTTTTACCAAAGAAAGACTATGGGAAGTAGTGGGGCGTTCTTTGTGTAACATGGTTAAGCAAACTTTCCAGGAAAGGAAACTTCCCGACTACAATACACTGATTAATTCCGAAGGTCCCAAGTCCTCAGTCCATTACTCAATTCAGACCGATTAGCTTGTGTAATGTGACCTATAAGGTCCATCACCAAGATTATTGTCAATCGATTGAAGATTTTATTGCCCTCATTGGTATCCCCTACACAGAGCAGTTTTGTTCTGGGTGGGCATATTTTTTACAATATTTGTATTATGCAGTAGATAGTGCATACCATGCACCGAAAGAAAGATAGCAAGGGGATGATTTTGGTTAAAGTTGATTTGGAGAAGGCCTATGATCGATTGCGATGGAGTTTCATTCATGACACGTTGAAGGCAATGCACCTCTCCCCGGACTTCATAAACTTGATTATGATGTATCACCTCCTCTTCCATGCAAATTCTTTGGAATGGTGAAAAAACGGAGACATTTTTTCCTACTAGAGGGATACGTCAAGGGTTTTTTCCTTCTATTTTTGTGTTGTGTATGGGGCGGCTTTCGCAATTGATTTAGGAAGCCGTGAGGGACAAGGAATGGAAACCGGTGAAAGCTTCTAGGTCAGGCCCTTTCTTATCTCACTTATTTTTTGCCGATGATTTAGTTTTGTTTGCAGAGGCTTCGATCGAGCAAGTGCAAGTCATTAGTCAATGCCTTGAAGCGTTTTTGCATGGAGTCGAGGCAGAAAATGAGTCTTAATAAGTCAAGGATCTATTGCTCCCCAAATGTACCGAAAAGGCAAATGAGGGAAATAAGTCGAGCTGCTGGAATCCCTTTGACATCTGATTTTGGTTGGAAGGTATTTGGGAGTTCATATTATCCATGAACGTGGTCTTGGAAAGAATAATTTCAAAGATGTGATAGATAAAGTGAAGAATAGGCTTACGGGATGGAAGGCATGGCAACTATCCCTTGTCTTGAGTGCCCTTTTTGATCCGACCCTCGGGTGAACTTGCTTTATCAGACTCAGATGCGGGTTACTTCCATCTATTGATGCTACGTTCTTCCTTGCCACAATGAGCTTTAAAAAGTAAACTGAGCCGGCGGCAAATAGGACACCGGTGAGGAAGGTTGTTAGGCTTACCACTTGACAATATTAGGTTCAGATAAAATCAAGTCTTCTTCTTTTCTTGATTTATCTCTTGAGCCCCGTGGCAAGCGTTCATGAGTCTCCTCACGTCGAGTAAGACTTCACTTCTCCTTATTCCTCAGTTGAAGCTGTGTAAACGTTCTTTTCCATCTATATGAAGTATGTATTTTTGAGTTGATAATTTTTCTTCAAGGGCGAAAACGTTATTTTGCAGCTATATGAAACGTACTTTTTCGAGTTCAGATAGGATCTTCCCTAGTGAAAAGGTCTTTACCTTGTTTTGAAGCTATATGAGATGAAGTATCATTTTGTGTGGAAAGGGTACCTTGTTTTGACAGCATAACTCCGAGGCAAAGAGTTTTCCTTCGAGAGAGTAATTCGCCCGCTGTTGATGTAACCGTACATTCCCCGGACCTGTGAAAGATGACATGAGTTTCCCTTCCTCGAGAATGAAGAGAATGAGTATTTGCTTGTGTCTAATTAGGTTAGGGTACAATGTTTGTGTCTGAAAGGAGCAAAGCTTCTAGGAGCAGCTATTGGAATTGCTTATGCTTATGTCTTGAGCTCTCTGAGAAATTCTGTAGCCAGGAATCCTTCTCTTGTTAGGCCAGCTGAAATAAAATCCTTGGGCTAGTTGGCTAATCTGGAGCAAGCTTAATTATGAATCTGTTCAGTCTTCCGCGGCTCTAGTTCTTTGACTATAGACCAATGAAAAGAGGGCTCAGGCATAACATAAGGACGATATCGGAATGTCTGAATCCGAAGCTATCGCCTTGATACGATAGAATGAGAAGTGAAATCGAAGTTTCCCGGGCTTCTGTGACGGAGGTTTTCTTAGTCGACCTAATCAATCGATTCCCCTCGGCATAGTTCAAATTCAAGTCTTAGTTCTTCCCACTTGGATGAGCGGTGAATACCTTTCTAAAGTAAAGATTTGGCTCGGATGGATCCGGATAGGATATTTTCACGCCTTGGCGTCTGGTTAAGACTTCCCCCCGTCCTTCTCCTTAGGCTGGTTGAACCTTGAGATAGAAGAGCAATACGGAGGGTTTCTCCTGACCCTAAGTTGAAACCATTCATTTCATATATACTTTCTTGTTGGTCTTCCGCGGCATCTTCTGAGGTCTAGGTCTTCTAATCTAGGATAGGAGAATCCTTTGCTTTGGAAGAAAGAGCAGCGGCCAATGCTGGAACTAAGTGGTGAATATTCTGTCTTTGAAATGGAAAGGGGAAAGCCAGCCAATTTCCCGAACCCCGACCTATATCGTCTAGAGCCATCTATCCTTTCCTTGCTTCTGGCTCTGATGTAGCAGTAAGGGTGGGCTGAATCTGCTTTCTTTGGTTCTGCAATATCGAAATTTGGAGATGGGAACGAAGAAAGTACAGCTCCTCTTGCTGATGTTGTAGATGATGCGTCAGCTAGTTTAAGCTCCAGGGGATTCCTTTGATAGCGATGTGGGATGCGTCAAGCCTATACCAGGAGAGGTCCGTGCTTTCTAAATCTTTCACAGGATCTGGAATTTCTTTGTATTGTAACAGATGGGTAGGAGAAGGAGTCGAAATGATAGATGTGCGTAGTGACCTATCATATATGCTCCATGACTATGTCTTGGTCTTGGAAAACTAAATAGGCTCCGTCGAACCCCACCCATAGTACCTCGCGTACTTGTGCACTCAAGGCTCCGGAGTGGGCAAGAAGCTAGTTCGTGTGATAAAGATATAGAGATTGGGCTTTTGTGCCTTTATTCATCTCTCGAATCTTGGTCCCCTCGAGGACAGAAATGACGCATACGAGAAATTGACTGAGATTCCTCCTCAAGATGCTATAAATTATTAGGAAATAACCACCGTAGTTGAGACGAGACGAAATAACCGTAGTAGCCTGTTAACTGAGTGAATGTGATCCTTTTATCTTTCGAATGAAGAAATGATCGTCTTGCTCTCATTCTAGTCAATTGAGAGAGCGAAAAAACCCTTCTTTTTTATTTACAAAAAAGGTCGGGAACTTCTTTTATTCCCTCTGATCTATTCCCCATCCCGAGAAAAGGAGATGCTAAAACTGGGAATGATCTAAATACCTTCTAGTGACATGCTTTTAGTCAGGCAAGGAATCATCGTTTGTTAATCTCTTATTATGACCTGCTTCCTTTTCTTCAAAAATGTATGTAACTAATCTCCTAACTAGAATAAAGGTTCATCGGAGTCTCTTGAAGGAGTACCTTCTCTTATCTCTTAATCACGCTATCTTCTAGTTTTGTAAGAATCAATCATCGTAAGTAAAGTCAGCTGACTTCTCAATTTTGTACCAAAGCGAGAATTCGAGCTAAAGCTTTTCCCTCCACTCTACTCCGGTATTAGTTATAAGAGAGAGTAAAATTGCTCAAGGGGGCTAGGGAGGCGGTCCAGGTGATTAAGCCGGTCCAGGTGATACTGGGTTAGCTTTTTTTTCGGCTGCTTCTCCTTCGAGGAAAAGAGTATATCTTTCCTTATATGATTCGTAAAGAGCCTTTGATGCTTCGGCTTGAGCCGAAGCACTTGCCTTTTTGGCCTCTAGCGCTTTCCCTAGCGAATCCCTTATTTCCGCAGTTTCGGACAAGCATTGATCCAACTCCTTCTTTGACCGTTGAGAAGGTTTGAAAGAAAGCTTTCAACCGGGATATTACTTAAAGTAAGGGAAAGTCGTTGACTTACTTGTTCAAGTATGGGAGTTTCACTTTCTTACTTGTTAAGGTATTATGGAAAGGATGGCAGTTGCCGCTCTTCCCATCCAATTATTTGATCAGTATCGCTGGCTTCTGTCTTTCAGGGCAGTTGTGGTCGTCGATAACTTGTAATTGGGAATTCCTCTTTCTCATTCGTTCCCTGTTGCCAACTGGCATAGTCAGTGAAGTGTAGCCCAGGGTTCTGCACACGGGCCTAAAGAGACATGCCTCAAAGCAAAGTCCTTGACCAAGCTCAACCTTCTAGTCGACTGCTCTATTCAATGTCCGTTGCTTGTTCCCTTCCTTGGCCCTATTCTCATTAGACTTCTTAGGGCTTTTGTTTGGGTCATAACCTGAGTTTAGCATTGGGTTGGTTTTCTCTGAATTCGCTTGGTTGGGTAGTTCCCCTTCGGCTGGTTTCCCCTTACGGTGGTAGAGTGACATCGTTTCTCCCTTACCTCTAAGGTCGAGTGAGTCACTTCGCCTGTCCCGATAACCGTATCGAAATCGAAGGAAGCCATTGTATATATTTCCTCCTGGTTAGGTTTATTGTGAGTTATTCGAGACAGATTCTAGTAAGTGGAAGGGAAGGTCAGTACAGTAATTGCCCATGCGTAACATGCATAACCAGTAATTTACCATCCATAAGCAGTGGAAAACTCTTGCTAAGGCCTTTAAGAAGTGTCCACCCCATATGTCTTTTGTATTGGCATTGTATTAGTATTTTATAGTTTAAGTACTAGCTCCGAGGAATTCCTTTTCTTTAAAAGTGTTTACAGCAAAGCACAGTGCTTTAGGCAAGCCTGGCTAGTTCGTTTTCTTTTCCAGCAGTCCCTCTTCCCTTAGGGAATCCATTCTGTGAAGAAGGAAGCCTGTTAAGATATGTCTTTTTAGTGCTTCGCCCCGTAAGTGCTAACGCTGTAACGTTCTAACGATCTCCAGCCGGGACTGTGCTATTTGAAAGCTATTAGATTTCTTTCAAAAAGTATTTAGATATCCCCAGAAGTTGGAGTAGCCGTAGAAGTCTTTTTCTCGCTACCAGTATCATAGGGATTGGGGTGAAGGCTTAGCAATCGGGAGTTAAGACCTATCCGTTTATAATACGATTACCTAGCTTGTAGTATTTACTTGTTTCCTTATTTTTAATATCTAATCTACTAGTTTATGCCTTCCCTTTTTTTAAGAAAAAAGGAAGTGCTTTTTTCTTTTTAATACCTTTATTACGAGCGGTCCCATTGGGGGCAATAGCTCAGTTCCAGCCTCGTCTCAGTCCGGGGTAATTTCTCTAGTAGCAGCTCCTTTTCTTCCCCAGTATCATATGGTAAGAGTTTTTTTATTATCTTAACCCTTTATGCATTTATTTGCAAGGGAGTTGCTTTTGAAGCGAAGCGAGGTAATACGGTCCAGCCGATCAAATAAGGTTTCTTGCAGCAGTCTCTCTTTAAGTTCCTGTCCTTTTCTTTTACTATAAATAAGGTTGACTCCGCCCTTTGACACCATTATAAAGCTGGACTGGACTATCTCAAGCCAGCGAGAAAGCAAAGTTTGAAACTAAGGTTAAGTTCATTTGCTCCTTACTTAGGATTGTCCGAGGAGTTCATAGTTCCATTCTACCTACGAAAATTATCCTTCTACTCCTCCGGCGAACCCATATAGGCCTTATCTTTGGAGTTATCTTGCACTTCAGCCCTTGGGAGAAAGGTTACAGGCTGCCCTGTCTCTGTCAACCTATTTTCTGAGCCTGTTCTCTTACTATGGGGATTGGGGTCCACCTTTTCTTTCCTTTGAGCCAGTTCAAGTCTTTTCCCATTGATAACTTTTTTACCCTGCCAGTGGAAGTTTCCTTTTGAGACAGCCGAGACAAGAAAGAGGGTGCACGGTAATAGGTTATATCTCAAGCTAGCGTAAGGAATTTCCATATAATATATAGGAGAGTTTCCTTTTTTCTTTTTCACTTTTTTGATAAGGTACGCAGTCACTCACCCATTTCACTGATAAAAGACAGAATGCCTCAACTGCTACTGATTGATTAAGTCATGAAGCTTAAGAGTTCAATCTCCTACTGGCCTTTACTGTATTTTCTCTAGATTTTATAATATTCTAAGAAAAAATATGATGTATACTTTATTGAATCTTAGATTAAGATGTTACTATATTACGTAACTAAATAGTATAGTCAGATAAGATTACGTAATTCAGTAAGAATCCCGCCCAGTCTTTGTGAAGTTTGCAAAGGCTAGCCAGAGTTTTAAAGCATATAAATGGTCTTTTATTTCGCCTCGCTACCAGGATTCCTACTTTAAGGCATTGAAAGTTAAAATACAAAGACTGACTATAAAGTCAAGCTTAGCAAGAAATAGCACTTCCTGTATGGGGAACTTGAGATTTTTGAACAGTAGACTACGGAAGGGGGGAATTTGAGTCGACAAAGAAGCTCACTTCTGGCTAGCTAGCGGTAGCAAAGTGTTCTCCTGCATCCATCTAGAAAGTCGTATTAGTTTATTAGACGCCCCACCCTATTAAGTTAGTTCGAAGCAAGGATTTCCGCTAGTAGCAGATGGTATTCTCAGGTGAGAAGCATTCGTCTAGCTAAGACTAAGAGTTCGCGGCTAAAGGCACAAAAGGAAAGAGTCACTCACCGAGTGCTGATGCTATCATGCTTTCGGGTGTAGGGCATTTATATGTTTTCATATACAGAAGTGAAATTAACCTTCCGAAGAAAGTAATTTTCTTACTTATTGATGTGATTCTAGTTTGTTGGTTACTGTAAGAGTCAGAGTTGCTTTCTCTTCGCATTCGTCTTTCATTTCTGTGTAAGAGCCCAAAAGGGAATCAATCGTTAGCATTCCAATGCGTAATGAATCTCTTTGTCTTCTATTCTCTTTCTCGTATTCGAAGTAGTAGAGCGAGCTTATGTGCAGAACCTTGACTGACCTTGAAGATAGAAATGAGCTAGTCATCTTATTTATTCAATACTGGATCATGAGCTACCGTTCTAAAAGAAGTTCATTCCAGGCCAGGCCGGATGGCGTGAGTCAGAAGCAGAGCTTACTAATAGGGGGGCCACCGAATGCCCCAAGGAGAAGACGTAACGCGAAGAGAGCGAGGTCACCAGTGGGCAGCCCTTATGTACTGCAAGCAGTAGGAGAAGGACAGATACTTAGGGAAGTTACGTCATTGTGAAGACTAGCGTAGCGGTCCCTAACTTTTATGTAAGCTGATACCCCTCCGTGGTCTTAGACTGGTTAGTTGCGATGGACCAGTATTTCGAACTAGAAGAAATTCCGGACTCGGAGCGGGTACGTTTCACTACCACGAAGTTGAAGGAAAAGGCAGGCTTATGGTGAGCACATGTACGACAGAAGAGGGAGCAGGAGGAGAAGCGCTACGAAGAAGAAGAAGTTCTTAAGTGTAAGGATTCATTTCTACCAGGTGATGTCGAAGCGGACTTTTTAAATAAGTTTAAGAATCTGAGACAAGGTTGTTTTAATTAAATCCTTGTATTTATGTATTTACCAACACATTGGAGGAGTTTTTTTGTTTATTTAAAAGTAGACCGGGAGTTCAGGCAGATGTTAAATTAGGGTGAGCTTTACTATTAAAATCTACAGGCCACTTAGCTAAACGAAATCCTGAGTATCGACTGTCGTGTGAGTCTCGACCAATGTGTAACTGCCGTTAAAAGGCTATAAGTAACGGCATTCTCATGCTAACAGGATTCAAGCTTGCTTGTGTGTACGTGCTTGTTATAAGTAGATGTGAAGGTGCCTAAGGAACCGCCCTAACCCCCTTAAATACGTTGTTAGAGGCGTTTTGGCTATTCGTAGATCTGTTATACAGGCGATTTAGCTACTTTCTTTCAACCCTGAGTAGGTGGTATTAGGTGAGGGGATACACGCAGAACCGTTTAATTGTGGAACAAGCTACGCACCTTTGAGTTCTCGGGGTGAGGTGCGAATACGAAAAAGGCTAGCTTAGGTAAGATATAAGGAAAGCCAGAGGCAAGTGAAGGGCTTGACTAAGGATTTATCCCCTGTCTCTGCCAAGGCTTGTTTGAACTCCCATCACCTATATGGGGCAATGGCAGTCC
>CANXYI010930510.1:0-10055 GCA_948208565.1 Hura crepitans | reverse complement strand
TCAATTGTGCAGTGGCCCTCATAGACTTTAAGGTGGTTACACTAACATAACATCATAAAAAGTCAATATCATATCATAGTTGTCCTCGTGGACTAACATCTCATGACACCAAAGTGTCCTAGCAATTGCTACTCTATAGTTGATTGATTAACCTATCTAGTAGGTGTCTAACTAATATGGGCCTTAGGTTATATCCCATTTAATCATTAAGTTATAATTAATTACATCTATTTCTCTTAATGTAACTCAAGTGGTTTAGGTATCATGTCATTATCCTCCCTTTTCTTCCTCGTCATTTCTCAAATCTAATTTATTTCTCTTTATGTCATTACATATATATGCTTACTACGCTAGTGTTTTATATAAAGTCATCTTGTTCACTTCATCATATCACTTTATACATGCTTATCACATAATCTCTTCATCTTGTATTGGTCATTTAATCACCTTAATTTACTCAATTCATTATCTCAATCTATTCAATTCAACATTTCATGTTCTTTTACCTCATACAATTAACTATTTTGTTATTTAGTATTAAATTCTATGGTACATACATCAACCATTAATTATATATCATGAAGGCATCACTCCCACCATTTGGCCAACCTTGCATCACCCCTCTAAAATTCATATTCCTTTCTTACAAGTGTTTAAAAACATGTTATTCCAATTAATTAAAATAACTACAAACATTTTACCATTTATTATCACTTTATCTTTTAATTCTTTTACAAACATATTTCGATTATGTAATGTTCACCACACTGCACCATATTTTCTTTCTATCTCTCACACTATTCATCCTTTAAATAGGTATACATGTTAGTCCTAATTAAGTCTCATGCAAACTTATGCCATAACACACAAACATATAACTTTTATACATATACACATACCTAAATCATACAAATTCATGAAACAAAATGCATGAATCATTAAATCCACTTACTCAAGCCTCCAAAATAGCCCTAATTCCTTCCTCAAGCTTGGCCTTCTCTCCTTTCCACCACCTTTCCTTCTTTGTCTATAAACATACACTTATTTCATAATAAAAAATTCACCAAAAATTCTATATGTACCCAAACGTAAATCTAAGCTCATAAATACATCAAATTACCTAATTTCCATCTTAGAAAAATATTAGGAATTCAAAATAAGCCCTATTATTGACCTTGATCACTATTCACTTGACTTGAAAAAATCACTTTCTAACCCCTCTTAAGACAAATTTCCATTAAAATAAAGATGAATAGAGAGTGGAGGCAATTTTGGTGTATTTGGATGTAAGTTTTAATAGTTAAAGTGAAGAAATAAATTAGGGTTCCATGAGAGGGGTTGGCATTGGGTTTAAAGGGGGAAAGAATATTGAAGATGGCTATTTAAAAGGTCTAGGGTCCATATTTAAGTATAAAATAGAGGGTAGGATTGGTGCCAAGTATTAAATGGATGGCTAGGATTAATTCTTAGCAATTTTCCTTCTAAAAATGCATATCTCTTGCCCCAGATCTCTAAAAATTCAACTAATGGCTCTAAAAATCATCAAAATTAGTATTTTAATTATTCCCTAAAAAATAGAATTTTTGTCGAATAAAAATTATTTTTTCTGGTAATGACATCATAAATTAATTACGTTTAATTACTTCCTGATCTCAGAAAATTCCAAAACCAATTATAATGCCTTAGTTAGAAATTTTGAACATCAAGTTATGCTATTTTTAGAATTTTTTGAGCACTTTTAAAATAATTTATCGTTCAGCTTCAAATGAGTCACTATTCATGGGGCACTTGTAAGCAAACTTTACAGTCTATTTTAACCCCTTAAATGACTTCAATTTGGTCCCAAATTTCACCCATAATTATGTTTTAATTAGTTCTATCATCTTATGGCCTTAATTCACTCTAGGTTCTTAAAAATACTATTCTCTATTTAGGGGTCCCTATTTATAGTATCGAAAAATTATGGGTGTTATAGTTCTTCCTTTCTTAAGAAAATTTCATCTTTAAAATTACTTGGACTAAACTAGTGATGATATTGAGCTCAAATCTACTCCTCACTCTCCCATGTAGCCTCCTCAACTTTGTGATGCCTCCGTAACACCTTTACTTTTAGGATAGTTTTGTTCCTTAACTCTTTAATCTTATGAGCAAAAATTTGTACTGGCTCTTCTTCATAGGTGAGGTTAGGTTGCACTATGATCTCTTCTACTAGCAATACATGAGAAAGGTCCAATCTATATTGCTTCAACATCGATATATGACACGTCATAGATTTACTACAACTTTGGAGGCAAAGCCAACTGATAGGCTATTAGCCCTACACGTTTTGCAATCTCATATAGGCTAATAAACCTAGGGCTTAGCTTACCCTTTTTAACAAATTGGAGCACCTTGTTCCATGGTGACATCCTGAGAAATACCTTCTCTCAAACCTTATATTCAACATCCTTTCACTTCAGATCTATATAGGATTTCTATTTATTCATGGTTGCCTTCAATCTACCTCTAATGATTCTCACTTTTTCTTCAGCATCTCTAGTGAGGTCTAATCTTATTAGCTTGTTCTCACTTAGTTCACTCTAGTAGAAGGGAGTTCTAGACTTTCTCCTAAATAAAGCCTTATATAGTGCCATGCCTAAGCTGGCTTGGTGGCTATTATTATATGCAAACTTTGCCAAAGGCAAGTAATGATCCTAGCTTCCTCTGAATTTGATTACATAATTATGTAACATATCCTTAAGTATCTGGATGACTCATTCTCTCTGCCCATTTATCTATGGGTGGAAAGTCATACTAAAGGTCAACTGAGAACCCAAGGCCTTATGTAGTTTCTGCTAGAATCTTAAAGCAAACCTCAAGTCCCTATCTAAAATAATAGAAGCTAGCACCTCATGGAGTCTCATAATCTTATTAATGTATAGCTGGTTAATTTCTCTAAGGAATAATCCATCTTTATAAGAATAAAGAGCGATGTCTTCATTAATTTATCAACTATTACCCACATAGCAGCATATTTATTTCTAGTTATAGGTAATCCCATCACGAAATCCATTATCACCTTTTCCCACTTCCATTTTGGAATTGTTATAGGGTGAAGCAATCTAAAGGGAACTTGATGTTCTTCTTTTACTTGTTGGCATGTCAAACACTTAGTCATAGGTTCAGTCACAATCTTCTTCATTCCTAGCCACCTGTAGTAGGGTTTCAAATCTAGGTACATATTCGCGCTTCCTAGATGCATAGCATAAGGAGCCTCATGGGCCTCTTAGAATATCTACTTCTTGGTTGCCTCTACATCTAGCACATATAGCCTATCATGATAATACAGGCATCTATCTATTTTGATCTCGAATTCTAGGGCCTTTCCCTCTTTGGCTTGACTCATAATCTGTGTAAGCTATTCATTATACATCTATGCTTCTTTCATCTGCTAGTTCAAGCTAGGCTTTTATTATAGTTTAGCTAGAAAGGTTCTATCATCCTCATAATGAAGCTTGGCATTCATTGTTCTTATGGTTGTTATGAATTTCTAACTCAGGGCATCTGTTACCATATTCACCTTTTCTGGGTGGTAGTTAATTAAAAAATCATAATTTTTTATCAACTCAAGCCATTACTACTATCTCAAGTTCAATTCTTTCTAAGTGTAGATACACTTGAGGCTTTTATAATATGTGTAAATATAACATTTTTCACTATACAGATAGTGTCTCCATACCTTCAAAGCAAAGATGATAGCAACTAGCTCTATGTCATGTGTAGGATAGTTTCTCTCATGATGCTACTACCTTGCCTTCTAACATTAACAAACACCTAAGCCTGTTATGGGAATCATCACTGTAGATCACAAATTCCTTTCCTTGCTCTAGTTGGAAAGGAATGGAAGCCTTAGTTAACATAGCCTTCAGCTTGTCAAAACTAGCATGGCATATATCATCCCACATAAACTTCATATCCTTCAACAGTAGTCGGGTCATCAAAGCTACAATCATAGAGAAACCATTCATGAACCTTTTATAATATCCATCCAATCCTAGAAAACTTTAAACCTCAGTCACATTTCTAAAAGGCTTCCACTCTAGTACTGCCTTGACTTTACTCGGATCAACTCTAATACCTTCAGCTAAAGCAATGTGGTCTAAGAAGGCTACCTCATTCAACCAAAACTCACATTTACTTAGCTTAGCTTAAAGTTACTTCTCTCTCAGGGTTTGCAAGACTAGTCTTAAATGCTGCTCTTGCTCTTCTTTAGTCCTTGAGTATACCAAATGTCATCAATGAAGAACACCACAAATTTATCTAGGTATGGCTTGAAAATTCAAATCATTAAGTCCATGAATGTTGTTAGGGTATTAATAAGCCCAAATGGCATCACTAAGAATTCATAATAACCATACCTCATTTAAAAAGTGGTCTTAGGAATGTCAGACTCCTTGATTTTTAACTGGTGATAGCTTAATCTCAAGTTAATCTTAGAAAATACACTAGCTCCTCATTATTGGTCATAGAGATCATCAATCTTGGGTAAGGGGTATTTATTCTTAATAGTCACTCTATTTAATTATATGTCATCAATACATAATTAGAGTAAGCCATCTTACTTCTTCACGAACAACACTGGTGCTCCCTAGGAGAAACACTCGACTTAATAAATCCCTTATCAAGTAACTCTTATAGTTGCACCTTTAACTCTTTCAATTCTGTAGGTGTCATATGATACGAAGCCATAGATATTAGTGTAGTGCTTGGGTATACCTTAATCTCAAAATTAATCTCCCACCGTGGTGGTAATCCAAGCAGTTCATCAGGGAACACATTTGAGAATTCTGACACCACAGGTATCTAATCAAGGCTTAACTCAGTCCTTTGGGTATCAACTACATGGGCTAAATACACCTTATATCCTTTTTGTATCAATCATCTAGTTGTAGCAGCTAAAACAATATTAGTAGAGATGTCTCTCTCATTATGCATAATCACCTTTATCCCATTTAGAGTTTTAAAAGAAAGCTTCTTCCACTTATAGTCTACCACTACTTCATGTCTAGATAGCCAATCCATCCCTAAGATGATATTGAACTCATTTAATGAAAGCTTAATGAGATCTGTAAAAAGTACATGCCATTGAGCAACTAAGGGATAATCTCTATATACTTTATTAACTGTCACTTGTTGCCAGTCGGGTTACTGACCAAAATATCTATGTCTATGGGTTCTAGTTCTAATCCTCTATCCCATGCTTGTGTAATATAGATGTAAGAATGTGTGGATCCCAAGATAATTTGTAATGCCCGTAAGTTAAGGCTCTATGAATAGTACCATTAAGGTCAAAAAATGGCTCCAAAGTGCCGGATCACCTTTACAAGACACGAGGCAAGGGGTATTGGTCATGAAACTTTGAAGGGCCATAAAAAATGACTTAATTTAAAGATTTAGCAGAAGCAATAAATTATTTCAGGCTATAATCTAGTGGGCTATAAGTTCAAATAAACTTGGGCTAGGAATGACCCAGGATGTGCCCGAACAGACTTGAAAAATCACACCTTAAAGGTTAAAAATTCCCTTAAGTCCATTGGTGAAGGAATTTTTGAATTCTGATGATTGTTTGCAAATTCTCATAAAATTCAAGATTTGCACATAAATCGAAGAAGTTGGTTCACTAACTTGCTAATGGAAATGGCCATGAAATTTTATGAGCCTCTAAATGGGACTAATTGAGGATTTTTAGAACTAACACAATGATTTTTGGAGGTTCAAGTGATTTTTAAAAATTCTTTGAAGTCTCTACCAAAATCGAGTTTTTTTGGGAGGCTTGAGTGGCATGTGACATAGCTAATGCCACTTTACCCACTATAAATAGCATTTGGTGACACCTAAGTGTCCACATGGCAAGTGCCACTCACCACCCACTCACTTTCTTCTTTTTCCTTCTCCACTATCCTGATGCCACTCATTTCTCCCTCCTACCATTTTTGTTATTTCTTGTAAGATTTTCTCTTCCTAATTGCCACCAAAAATTGTCTTAATGTGTTATGAATTAAATGGTAAAGGAATTAGAGGCCATAAGAGTGTATAAAGCTAAAAAAAATTCAAGGACTAATCTAGTGTACATCAAAAGGGTGCTAGAAATCAATTTCTTATATGCGAGTGTTTTCTTCCTTTTTAATTTTTTCTTAAAGGATTTTGTTGTTCTAAGAATGCCTATGGTCTTAAAATTAAATTTGGCGACTTTGTAGGATTTTTCATGGATTTTTGAATGATGAATGGTGTGTATGGAAAAGTGAATGAAAGTGAAGTGAATTAGGCCTTTCTTAAGCTTGAAGTGAAGAATAAGTTTCCTTTGGTAGAAAGGTATGTGAATTTAAGGCATTCAAAGCATGAACATTGAATTTCAAATGTAATAGGTGTAGTAATCTTATATGGAAATGGTGGCAAATATAGCTAAGATGTATGTATTAGTGAATTTAGAATGTAATAGTGTTAATTATGTATGGAATGTATGATTGGAATGATGAATTTGTGAAAAGAATACATGGAAAGGCTAATCCCTCATTTGGCCGAGAGGTAGATGTAATGGTATGTGTGTGTATATGCCTTGTCAAGATGATTTTGGTATAGTTTCTAAGGTGATTGACATGGAAAATATTTGAATTATAATTATATATGGTGAAATTAGGAGTGTTGATAATAGGTCTTAGTGTGGCCGAGAGGTTTGCTTAGCATGGTAGCTTGGTGTATGGTAAGTTAAAATGGCAAATTGTGTGGTAATTAGCTTGTTAGTGATGGCATTATAGGTGTAGG
Source organism: Hura crepitans (assembly GCA_948208565.1). NCBI lineage: Eukaryota > Viridiplantae > Streptophyta > Magnoliopsida > Malpighiales > Euphorbiaceae > Hura > Hura crepitans. Next base: position 3,254 of record CANXYI010930510.1, on the reverse strand, counting down.
TGATGACATTGATGAATAAGGCTTGTGTGTGTGTGCACTTAGTGTGGTCGGGGCATGTCTAAGGTATATAATTGCCTAGGTTGCATGATAATGGCATTATGTATATGTAAGCATGCTTGTGTGATGTTAGAAAATGTGTATGTGTGCTTGAATGTGAATAAAGCAATGTGTATGGCAATTTAAAGGTATTGGCCAAAAGGTATGCAAGGCAAAAATGGCATGAAAAATGAGGTATATGTGTGTGATTAGCATGATATATTTGGCATGGTTTGTCTAATGTTCATATGGCATGACTTAGGTGAAAATGCATGAGTAATAAGGCATGAAATGTATAGAATTAGGATACCTTTCTAAGGTTAAGAAATGATTGGAAAAAGTATTGAAATTGGCTTAGAACAATTAGGTAAAAGTGACCTTAAAATGAACTAACTTTGGCATAAAGAATGGTACTAAATTTTGGGACATTTTGTGATGATATGTGGATTGAAGTGAAAGCCACTTTTATGGCTATTTAAGTGATAAAATTTAGTTTGGCTTTAGGCCTATGAAAGTGTATGAAAAAGAGTGCAAATGGCACTAAAAAATTATACGAAAAGGGCATAATTTGGCCCTAAAATGACCGACACAAAAATGAAAAATGACCTATAATTGTCCCGAAAAATGAATTTAGGGACTTACATTTGAAATGATTACTTAGCATCAATATAAGTGGACTAAAATAATAGATTAGACTAAAATTAATATGACTTTAATTATGCCTAAGATAGTGACCCTAAAATATGACAGAAAAAGTGACCTATAATTGTCTAGTAGGGCTAAAAATGACCTGTAACTATCCAGGTCAAAAATTTACTGTCGAATAAAATTATAACTATATGTTTTCCATCTTTAAATATTATAAAAAGATGATTAGTAAAGAAATGAACATTAAATAAAGTCAAATGGCTCATTAGTTAAACATCCACTGGATGGGTTGACCAGTCAACTTAGGGATTAGTAGTTGCTAAATTGTCTGTTTATCAGACTAGGCTGATATAGTGGTTAAGGTTCATAATTGGGCCACTACACTAGTATGCAGGGTAGACCACTATATTGCTAGCATTATTATCTATGTATTGGACTAGGCTGGTGCAGCAACGAAGGTCTCTAGAGAAGCCACTGCACTAGTCTATAGGGCAGACCAAGATGAATAATTTGACATAATGATTATGATTAATTAACTTGTGTGGTATATAGACTGATCCCTATGTTCAGTTGCTTAATTTTAAAGGTTCCTATGCATTGATCCCTATGGTTATATCAGGCTAGTGTAGGGTTAAGATCTAGAATTTGGGCCACTGCACAATTTCTAGTTCCCTCTTGGTCTAGTGTTTGTAAGTGTTGTCTATCTAGTTGAGCCTATGTAATTGAATTAAATTGAACTAAAACACAAATCCTAATTGATTAATGACAATGTATGCTAAAGAATTAATTATGTTTAACATAGTGGCATTTTGGTAATTTTATGTAAAAATGGCATATCATATGAATGACATGAATCACCTAGCATATCACTCACACACTGCATTTTGACTATTATATTATTATTACATGTGTGCCAATACATGTAACATGTTTTGAATGGTTTAAATTCACCACTGAGTTTTATACTTAATGTACCAGTGTTTTTAGTGTGCAGGTCATAAAGATAAGCAGCCTAGCCTTAAAAAATGTGTCATGTAGTAGATGTATTTTTAAAGGGTATATAAAGTTTACTTTATGTTTAGTTTTAGGTGGCACTTGTGTAAATACTATAGGTATGAGTTAGCATGCTTAGAAGTTGCTAGGTCAATAAATATAAAGTATAGAAAGATTATAATTAAGCAGGTGACTTGTTTGAATGGCTTTAGATATGATTATTGAATAATAGTGGGCTTAAGGCCCTATGTATTTGTTATGTGTGTTTAATGTGGGTATTGATGATTGGGGGACCATAAGGGTCCAAAATGAGGTAAAATGATGTTGATAACATTAGAAGTGTTTTTACAAGTGAAAAAAAAAATTCAAAATGTCCCTAGGTAGCCATTGTGTTGCCTAAAATTTTCCAATTATTAAAAGTGTCTATGAAAGGGGTTTTAGTATGTTTAATGGTATTTATACGCATGACATAAGGTTGGAAAAGTAATTTAGAATCTATCTAATCAAATAATGGAATTTTTGTAATTGTTAAATGAATAGACCCTAGGGAAATTTCAAGATAGGTGACCTAATGGGAAATACACCACTTATTGGATTTCTTCTAAAATATGGTAGGGGGTGTCACACAATTAAAGCTAAAATAGGTAGCTCAAGCAAAGATAATGTACCCGCTATGACATCTAGAGAATTAACCTCCTCTCTGGCTCTAATCACATATTGCCTCACTAGGGCTTGAGCATCAGAATTAGGCCTCTGAATAGAGCTAACTCTCTCACTCCTAGCAAGAGTGGGTGAAGATGCTTGCATCTGGGTGCTGCCCTTTGGCGTTCTAAGGCAATCTCTCTGAAAATGCTCTCTAGACCTGCACATAAAGCATGCACCAAGGTGAGTCTTTCAGAGAGTCCCTTTATGTCTCCCTCCATAGGTTCCATATCTCAGTGGGCCACTTTTAGCCATAGAGACAAAGGCACTTGTAGCCTATTACTACCTAGGCTTGAATTGAGAGCCCTATCCTGATCTTTTCATCTGTCCCTATTTATATGGTGGCTAGGATGTTTATCCTCCTTTTTACCTCTAAAGCTGAACTTGCTTGCCCCTAGGCAAAATACCTTTTCCTCTAGTAGGTCTCCCTCCTCTCCTTCAACAGCTCCTCCATGTCATAGGTAGCTGCAACTAAAGAAGCAAACTCTCTAATCTTCGAGGTAGTTATCTAACTCTGAATCTCAATATCGACATGTAGAGATTATGTATTTTTACCAGGGACAAGAGTGGTTAGTGGAGTCACCACCTGGCCTCTACACTAGGACTTCTGATCTTATGTACTAGAAAGGTTTAGAATTTTAGATCTTATTTATACCCTAATAATATGCCTTCTTGTATATTGTAACATTTATCAATCCCTTTTCAATCAAGCATGCATTTATATTTAAAGTATTTATGTCACCTTTTCATGTAAAGAAAGTAAATCGAAGTATTTAAAGAATGTATATTGTACATCTAGAAAGCGGGTTATTGATTAGTTGTTATGTGGCCTGACAACTACCCGTAATTCCATAGGAATTAGCAGTAATTACCCA
>CANXYI010930492.1:0-12709 GCA_948208565.1 Hura crepitans | reverse complement strand
CAAATATATGTGTAGTCAAGAAGAAAAAAAGAAAAAAAAAGAGGTTGAGTAAGCATCCCTATGCATTAGTGTCATGCCATACATTACTAGGATCATCTTATATGCATTACAAACATGTTTGCCTAGTATAAATAACACATACATGCATATACACTATATAAAAAAGAAGACAAGAGAAAAGAAAAAAAAAAGATTCATGGTTGCAAACATATATAGTCACACATGTATTAGGCTTATACATATATGCATACATTTATAAGGGCATATCATTCATTCATTGTTCATAGAAGTAGGCATACCTATCCACATGCTCACTCTTCCATGCATTAGATACTCATATCTAAATCATGCATTCAATTTCCATTTTAAGCATACATGCATATTACAGATATTTGTATTTGTATAAGCATTTGTACTTAGAGATACATTGAACATATATATAGTATATATATGCTTTTGCCCACATCAAAATAAATTGGCTCTTAGAAGCAATCCTCTAAATCTAATGGCATGTAAAGGCAAAAGTATGGCATTTGGATGAAAAGGGAGGAAAGTAGATTGTGGAAGAGATATATCAAAGACCTATGTACACATTGATTAGCTAAAATCCCAAAATAGCTATTTTACTCTTTGGTGAAAATGATCAATTCTCAAGCCACAAATGACATAAAGATGCCAATAGAGACAGCCTAAACCCAAGCTTAAGCTTGGGGTAGTTTTCAATTAACTCAACCATGAAGGACCCAAGCACTTCACATGTCTCTCTGCTATCACCTTTATTAACACGAACTACCTTTGCACGAGATTTGGCAAATTAGTGAGAGGCTATACCAAGGTTGAGTTATTAGTGGTAGTGATATAGCAATGTGATTTAGACACAAGGATCAAGGATACCTACCTAGCACATACCATTATCTTCAATTGAAATTGAGATTCAGTCACTCCATGCTTCAAGACATCTACCCAAGCTTTAGTTCTCTTTATATCTCTTTTTAATTTATCATTGTACATAGTAGCATTAAGACATTAAAAGATTATGCTTCAAGAAGTAGACTACTTATGAAGAAAAATTCATTTATGGGGTAGTCTTCATCATGATAAAAAAAACACTTTTCCACATAATAAAGCTATGAAATAAATTCAAAAGTGTACTCACACACAGCATACATCCATGTTGCAAATCACCTTTAACGACTAACACATTTTACCTACATTCTTTCCTATGCAAGGGTGTGCTTACACCTTGAACACTTCAAATGTCATGATGGCCAAGAGATCTAGATGTTGAGAGACTAGAGACAACCTCCTTCTCCTTAGCCTTTTTTTTATTTCTATTTTTATTTGGCTTTCCTTTATTTCATTGCATATATCTATTCATGATAGCTTAGGACACAAAAGTTTATACTCAAAAGTATTCATCTATAAAATTGACATATTTTGTGCTTATTGCTTTTATCAATACATGGATAGAATAATAAAACAAATACTTGCTAAACTAGGACAATAAAAAATGATAATAAATGATAAAACAAAAAATGATAAAAAAAAGAAGAGAAAGAAAATGAATGACAAAAAAATAGAAGAGATAGACAAAACTAAATAAAAAGATAAGTAAAATGAAAACAAAAAAGAAAAAGAGAGATAAGAGAACCACAAAAAAAGAATGAGATAAAAGAGACAATAGAATATAAAAGGGAAAAGAAGATGAAAAGAGAAGAAGTAAAAGAGAAATATGTATACACTTACACACGTAGCATGCATCCATATTATAATTAACCTCTAATGAACTAACATAGTTTACCTCATGTTTTCCACACAGGGGGCAACCCAAATTTCAGCCTTTAAGAGAACTCAGGTGCAGCATCCTAGCACTGCTTGAGCTAACTCATCTTCAGGTGCAGCATCCTAGCACTACCTAAATCGATCACACCAAACCAAAGAGAGAGAGAAAGAATCAATCATACCAAACTAAAAAGAGAGAAAAAGGCCAAGAGAGAGAGAGAATCGATCGTACCAAACAAAAAAGAGAGAAAGAGACCAAGAGAGAGAGAATTGGTCAAGCCACACCAAGAAGAGAGAAATTGATCGAGAGAGAGAATTGGTCAAACTAAACCAAAGAGAGAGAGAAAGAGGCCGAGAGAGAGAGAATCGATCAAATCACACTAAAGAGAGAGAATCAATTAAAACAAACCAAAGAGAGAGACTAAGAGAGAGAGAATCGATCAAATTAAACCAACTTTAGGTGTAGCATCTTAGCACTACCCAAATCAAATCAACTATCGAGTGTAGATCCATAGTGCTACCTAACTTCTGATGGGAGAGAGAAAAGAGAGATATAAGGAGAGGAGAGAGGTGAGGGAGAAGAGAGCAGAGAGGAGGGGAAAAGAAATAAAAGAGAGCGAGAGAGAGGGAGAAAAAATAGAGAGAGAAAGAGAGGAGAGATGAGAGAGAGAGAGGGGACAACCAAGACATGACCCTTTTAAGAGATTTTCAGGTGTGACATTCTAATTCTGCCTGAACCAACTTAACCTTAGGTGTAATGTCCTATTGCTATCCAGACTATACTGACTTTGGTCTTAATGTATCTTACGAAAAGATCGCCCTCGAGGTATGTGTTCCTATCCTTACTGAACTTTTGGTCACCTCACAGACTCTGTAGTTACCTCCCCAAAATTGGCAGCAACTGTAGACACTGGGTTTCAGGAGCTCCTAGGTTTGGTTTGCCTGATGATAATAAAAAGGAAAAAAATCCTAATAATTAGATTTTTCAGTCCGAACCAAAGATCTCAAAATTTCCTTTAAAAATTATACTTTTTCAGTCTTTGCCTGACTTGAAAAATTTTTGTGGTACAACTTGAAACACGAAAAATATGGGTGCTTATGGTGGGTTGAGGACTCAAGCCGATAGGCCTGAGCTTGATACCGAGCACTGATACCCAAAGGGGGGTACGAAGGGCTTTACCCTCTACGGTATGGTGAGAAAAATAATAATAATCGAAAACAGCCATTTTAAGGACCAAAACAGGCCGTTCCCATGCACGGGGCACCCTTTCTAGGCACACAATGGCCATTTCACTCTCAAAAACGGCCGTTTTGGTTGTTACTAAGCCCAAACGGCCGTTTTGTGCCTCAAGGTTAGTGCATAAAAACCAATTGGGTCCTTTTGGATTAAGGTTAGTTAATTTAAAGAGAGAGAAAATATTTTGGATAGAGAAATCACTAAAAATACCTAGAAAATACTAAAAAAATATTATTTTCACACCACATTTTAGATTTTTTTCAAGATTCAAGCATCGTTTTCAATTCGAGTTGAGATCTATCTAAAGGCAAATATACCGATGTGTTGATCGACCCATTTTTTTGTTCATTTTTTTTATTTTTTCTACATTTTAGCAGTGATTATGCTCATAATGCGTGAGTGATATGTCATTTTAGTTGAATGGAAATAATGGCAATGATGCACATAATTGGAAAGTATTTTGAAGCAAGAGTGTCAAAAATAATGGCTAGAAGGCTTAATAGCTGAATGGTCTTTAGGCCATATAAGTTTATGTATTAAGTTATGCATATGATTTTGGTGTATAATATGTGATTTATGGCTATGTATATTGTATTAATGGTTAATATGATTTATACATGAATGGTATGCATAGTCAAATGGCATCATTGAAAGGTATGTGCATGAAAAATCATGAAATGTGGATATGGTGTTCATACATGTCATACTCCTTGTGTTTGAGGATAAACATGAATAAAATCACATATGGATGATGTTTAGGGCCAAAATGAGCTCTAAACATAATATGACCCTAAAAGTAGTGTTTAACACTAGTATGCCATAATATGATGGATTTGATGAACATTTGGGCATAATATGTCTCAAGTGAACTTATGTCCTAAAATAAATGTAACAATGGCAAGTTCATAGTTATAAACCATAAATGAGATGAAAATGATGTTTTAATGTGCATATAGTATGATATGGCTAAAAGGTATGTTAAAATGTGTATGATGACTAAAATGAGTTTTCAATGTAATTGTCCAATTTTAGTCACACGATGGCTAAAATAGGGAAGTTAAAAGCTAATAAGCTTATTTATGAAGGTGAAACTAAAACTTATTAGTTTTGGCCCATATGATATAACAACCTAGAAATGGATAGATTGGCTAGTAAGCTAGGGGATATAGTAGTTGCTAAGGTATTTCAGTACCTAGTTTGTAATCCAAGGGTTCATTATATATCTTACTCGTGGATTTATTTTATATGATACTCGAATCCATACAGGTGTAGCCACTGTAAGGTCCCTTAGGGGCCACTGAACATTTATATGTAGGTGTAGCTATGTAAGCCTCGATAGGTACTACACACTTATCTATGTTGTTATAATAGCCATTAGGTCTAAAATTTAGGCCACTACACATTATTGATCCTATTATCCATAAGATTTGTGGTTATCCTAAATGGGCTTAAAAGAATAAGGCTATTATGGAATTTAACCTATAACATGTGCTATGATTGTTAAGATTGAAATTTTATGCAATGTATGACTTAATCTTGGTTTATTAATCATAATTCTCGATCTTTGGTTGTATGTATGCCATATGTGTTTTATGGATGCATATATCCATGATGAATGCTTTATGATCATAATATGGCATATCATAATTTGCATGATTAAGGAGATTGACAATTTTATGTAAAAACATTAACTGCATATAAATGGCATGTTAATAATAGCTTTAGCATAAGTTGCTTTGATTACACCACTAAGCATTCACTTAGCGCATCGTTTATTTGCGATGCATAGGTAAGAAGGCATTTTGAGATCCGAGCCTTGAGATATCAAAAGTATTAAGAGAAGGCTTTTCTTTTGGTAATGATCTGTAAATATAGTGTAGTTTTATGATGTATAGGTTACACTCAATGTTATAAATATATGGGAAATTGGCCTAAGCTGTATTTAAGTTATTCTTTTGGATTTCAAAGTTGTAAACTCTTACAAATTATTTAAAAATATATGTTACTATATGATATCTCTTTTCGAGACTGACCTATCCTAATTTTGTGTCTGTGTGCTATTAGAGTGATTAGAGGATCACATAGATATTGTGGAAGTGTATGGATATTTTAGAAGTATATTTTTATTATGCATGTGACTATTCAAAAATTTGGGATAGTGCTCAGTACAGCCTTTATGCTTGCGAAATTTTTACACGAGGATTCTCAATTTTTGAATATGTAATATTGTTTGAATTTTTTTTTGAAAATTCATATTTTCACAAGTGAAATCTTTTATCATGAATGTTTTATAACAACTAATGGCACTAGAGTTTGGATATCTCGATTTACATGCACTCCTTAGTTAGGCTCGGCAACAGACCAACATTCAAACTGAGTAAGGTGTGTTACATTTAGTGGTATCATAGCTCTAACTTAGGCATTCCTAGTTAACATATGAGTGTTGTAGAGTATAGACTATACATTAAAGTCTAGAGTATACATCATATGACTTTTAATGTTGAGGCTCATCAAATTGTTTTCTTACCTATAGATCTGATGAGTGCTTCAGCACCATATAGCAAGGTGAAAGTCAAGAGTCATATTCTGACTATCATAACACTTAAGGCTGTAAGAGCTAGGTTTATGTCAGTTAGTGTAGTAGGACATGCACCATCAATAAGATAAGCCCCACCAGTGTTCCTATAAAAGATGTTTCATTTTTTGAGGTAAGCTACATCTACTACTCTACCACCAGCATAGCAGCTAGAGGTTCTATTAGCTCTCTAAAAGATATATCTAGAAAGGGTTAAGAAAATAAGAGCTAAAGATTTTAAGAGAGAAGGCAAGATAAAGCCTGGAAAAGTAAAATACTAGTTAGATGGCATCGAGAAGATTATAAAGCAAATATGGTTCACACCAGAATAAAAAGTGATATGTGCCACTTCACTTCTGCAAAAAGAGGCATCTAAGTGGTGGGAGGATTTTATTGAGTACAAGACCAAAGATCAAATAACATGAGAGCTTTTCTTGGCTGAATTTCACAAGAAGTACATCACTAAAGACTATGTTAATGATAGGAGGCAACAATTTATGAATCTCAAGCAAGATCAGATGACCATAAGAGGATATGAGAAGGAGTTTACCATACTTAGATGATATACTAAGGACACCATCACAACATAGGCAGATAAGTGCAAGAGATTTAAGAAGGGTTTGCATATTGATATTAAGTCACAAGTGGTGTTGATGAAGATTAGAGACTTCTCTTAGTTAGTATCAGTGTGTTATTCTACCAAAAGGGTATAAAAAGAGAAGAAAGAGTTCTACTAGAAGAAGAGATCTACTAGTTAAAGAGCATCTAGTGTTGCTCCATAGTTTGGGAAGAAATATAAGAGTTTTTAGTCTAGTTCCACATAGTAGTCTTAGAAGCAAAGGCAGATGTAGAAACCAGTATAGAGCAGTAAAAGGAAGTCTGGATAGTAGTAGTCTCAAGCTACCAGTACATGGGGATCAGTAGGTAAGAGTCATGAAGTTCCTCAACATCAAACTTGTTTTAAGAGGCATAAGAGAGAGTGTTGGAAGAACAAGCTGGTTATGTGTTTTGGTTATGGAAAAGTAGGTCATATCTGCAAGGATTGTTTTGAGGGATAGAGCATAGAATAGAGATCAGCACCTATAAATACTGAAGGCTAGAAGAGAGGTCAAGGAGAGAGAGCTGAGGGAGCTTAAAGGGATAGATCAGAGTCCAAACATGAGCATAGAGTGTTCGCATCCCTTCCATTCTGAGGCTGGTTAAATTGAAATAAGCAAAGACTCAACCTAAATCTCACTCCTTAAGTCCCAAAAGATGAGAAGGAAATTAGAGAAATCCTAAGCCGTTCCTATTTGATTAGCCTAAAAAGAGTGAGTTGGGCACCACAAGGTAGGAGTTGCCACCCTACTGGAGTTGGAAAATACCTTGTAGGGCCAAAACTAAAGTAGTTCAGAACCTTAGTCTTATTTATACCTCAAGTTAATAGGGAATTTCAATTTTAAATTTATAATATTATCCTTTTTCTTAAGCGGGTTTAACATTAAAAATAAATCACATAATCACATAAAAAGAATAACAAATATATTTACAGAAATAAATAAAGTACTTAAAATTAAAAATATCATACATGAAATTGGGTGATCGATTATTTTAAGAACTTTAGTTCTCTTATGTCAATTTTAGAAAATAGATCTTATTATTATAACTTTTATTGAGGAAAAATCAAAAACCTATTTTTTTAGAAAACACCAATTAATTAGGTATAAAACAATTTTGATTATTTTTATAACGTTTAAAAATCATTTTCTACCTATTACAGCATTCACGGAATATTCAGGGAAATAATCAAAATAAAAAATAGATTACAAGACAATTACCTAAAATACATTCTGACCGAATAAAAATAAAATTACTTTTGAAGCATCCTAAAATACAATCTTAATAAATAAAATGAACAATAATAAAGAGAATAAGTCGAAGAAAATAAAGAGCGAAAATAAAGAGCAAAATTAAAAAATAGAAATGAAAAGAAATAAAAATCAAGGAATGGCAAAGCGCTACTTCACCGATGTTTAATGAAATAGTGGAAAGAGTGGTTAATCAAGCCCCAATAAATCAAACAACTCACATCACAACAAAAATACAATGTTAGTATGTGAAATAAAATAAAAGATGAAGAGACTAAATAAATAATCAAATAAATACAATGATAACAATGTACAAATAATAATTTATCACATCTAACCAGTAGATGGATAAAAGAAAAGGAAAGAAAAATAAAAGAAAAAGGACAAAAGTTGGTTGGCCCATTGTGTATAATGGACTTAAGGAAAATATCTCAAAAAGGTTGAAAAGTTGTGCAGAAAACCTTTAGAAAATATTAAAATGGTGTTTAGAAAGCCTTTTTTAAGTTTTTAGTGCACGTATATAAAGAAAGTCCTATTTTTTAAAAAAATTGACCCCCAATTTTTATATATGAACTTCGAGATAGAAAATGGCCATTTTTTAGGGTAAAATGGCTATTTTCCCCCTTATATTGATCATTTTAGTGAAAACAATCATTTCAATAGGTGAAATGGTTGTATTCTTTGTAGAAACAACCGTTTTTACCAATAGGTGAAAAACATTGTGATTTTTCTTAAATATTTTACTCCATACCATAGGGGCCTTCGCCCCTCATATCCTGCTTGGCATCAATGTTGGGCATCAGGCTCAAGCCTCTTAGCCTAACTCCTCAGCCCACCATAGATGCCTATTTTTCTCTTATTACAAGTTGCACTATGAGACTTTTCAGGTCAAGAAAAGACTTAAAGGAAACATTGTGATAGAAAACTTTAAGATCTTTGAACTGGATGTTAACATCCCTATTTATTAGGAATTTTGGTCCTTTCTTCATCATTAGGCAATCCAAACATTGGAGCCCTAGAAACCTACTGTCTACATAGAGCTTCTACCTAACAGTACACCATTAAAGCATGGGAGGATGCTAATGACCCAGATAATATAGCTGATACTTTTTTCCTCTTTGACTCTTGTATTTTAGCTTTAATAGATCTAGTGCCTACACATTCATATGTTTGGACATCACAAGCACAAGACTGGGGGTTAGTTTCAGAACCACTTGACATAGAGATCACGATTAGCAACCCTATAAGGCAGCATGTGGTAGTTGATCAAGTGTATAGAAATTGCCCTTTATGGATACAATACCATCATTTTGTTGCTAACCTAATTAAACTATCTTTTGATGAATTTGACTTGATATTGGGCATAAACTGGTTGTTCAAATATCAAGTGATTTTTGATTGCAAGCATAAGAGGTTGACTCTTCAAGCTGATAATAAGTCTGAAATCATAGTTATTAGAGAGATGATTAACTTCTTATCTAATGCAATATCTATAGTTGTAGCTAGGCGTATGATGAGGAAAGGTTGTGAAGCATATCTTGCTTATGCATATGACACCAAAACAAAAGAACCAGATGCTAGTAGCATACTAATGGTGGCTAAGTTTGTTGATGTCTTTCTAAAAGAATTATTAAGTTTGCCTCCAGAAAGATAACTTAAATCCAGTATTGAAGTTCTACCTAGTACTGCTCTAATGTCTATAGCACTATATCAAATGGCACCAACTAAGTTAAAAGAGTTAAAAATGCAGTTGCAAGAGTTGCTAGATAATGGCTTTATCAGACTAAGTGTTTCACCATAGGGTGCACCGGTTATATTCATTAAAAAGAAGGATAGTACATCGATTATGTGTGGATTATCGCCAGCTGAATAAAGTGATCATCAAGAACAAGTATCCTTTGCCATAAATCAATTACCTATTTGGTTAGCTTAAAGAGCTGGAGTATTCTCTAAGATAGATTTGAGATCTAGTTATTATCAGTTGAGAGTGAAGGAATTAAATGTAGAGAAGATTGCTTTCAGGCCGAGGTATAGTCATTATAAGTTCTTGGTAATGCCATTTAGGCTTACCAATGCTCTCACTACTTTCATGGACCTAATGAATATAGTCTTTAGACCTTACATTGATCAATTTATAGTAGTCTTTATAGTTAATATTCTTGTTTACTCAAAGAACAAGAAAGAGCATGAACAACATTTAAGAATAGTTCTTTAGATTCTAAGGAAAGAAAAACTCTATGCCAAGTTTAGCAAGTGTGAGTTTTGGTTGAGTGAATTATCCTTCTTGGGACACATAGCATTACCTAATGGTATTTGAGTTGATCTTTAGAATATTAAAGTGATTATAGAGTGGAAGGCACTTAGGAACACCATAGAGATCCAGTGTTTTCTTAGGTTGGCTGGTTATTACATACATTTTGTCAAGGGGTTTTCATTAATAGCAGCCCCTATGACATGATTATTGAGGAATGATGTCTAGTTTGTTTGAGATGACAAATGTCAGGAAAGATTTGACAAGCTTAAAGGCATGTTGATAAAGGCTCTGATTCTCATATAGCCAGTTTCAGGAAAAGACTTCACCATTTATAGTGATGCATCTCTCAATGGGCTATGTTGTGTTCTAATACAAGATGGCAAGGTTTTTGCTTATGCTTTAAGGTAGTTGAAGCTACATGAGAAGAATTACCCTACTTATGATTTAGAGCTTATAGCCATTGTGCTTGCTATAAAAACCTAGAGACATTATCTTTATAGGGAGAAGTGTTATTTCTACACTAATCACAAAAGTCTTAAGTATCTTCCTACATAGAAAGAGCTAAACTTCAGACAGAGGCAATGGATGGAATTGATTAAAGACTATGACTAACTAATTGATTATCATCTAAGGAAGGCTAATGTAGTGGTAAATAAACTTAGCAAGAAGTTTTTGTTAGCCATTAGAGCTATGCATATTCTCCTACAACTTATAAGTGATGGTGCTCTTTTAGTTGAGATACAGGTTAAACCTAGTTTATTGCAACAAGTGAGGGAGTGTCAGTGTGATAACCACAAATTGATAAGTGTTATAAGTGCTATCCAAGAGCGAAAGCCAATAGAGTATGAGATAAAAAGAGATGGCTATTTATACTATCATGATAGGATTTGTGTGCCAGATGTGGAAGAGTTGAAGAAGCAGATTTTGCAAGAAGCTCACAGTGCTCCTTACGCTATGCATCTTGATAGCACTAAGATGTATTAGGATTTAAAACTTTCTTATTAATGGCTAGGCATGAAAAGAGATATGTCAGAGTATGTGACCAAGTGCCTTACTTGTCATCGGTAAAGGTAGAGCATTATGTTCCTTCTAAGTTACTTCATCCCATAGTAATTGTAGAATGGAAATGGGATAGAGTCACAATGGATGTTATGGTTGGGCTACCTATAATGAGGAGCAGATGTGATTCAATTTGGGTGGTTATGGATCATTTAACCAAGACTACTCATTTTATATTAGAGAGAATGCATTACTCCTTAGAAAAGCTAGTAGAGCTCTATGTGGATGAGATAATTAGGTTGCATACAGTGCCATCTTCGATTATAACGAATCGGGATCAAAAGTTCACCTCGAGATTTTAGAAGAAACTTCATAATTCCTTAGGTACTTGGTTGAGCTTCAATATAGCATTCCATCCATAGACTGATGGATAAATAGAAAAGTTATTCTGGTCCTTAAAGATATGTTAAAGAGTTATGCATTGGAGTTTAAAGGAAGTTGGGATCAATATTTGTCCTTAGTTGAGTTTACCTATAATAATAGTTATTAAGTAAGTTTAGGTATGGCTCTTTATAAGGCTTTGTATGGAAGAAAGTGTAGAACACCTTTGTTTTGGAATAAGCTCAGTGAAAATAAGCTCATAGGGCCAGATTTAATACAAGATGTGGAAGAGAAGTTAAAGATCATTAGAGAGAGGTTGAAGGTAGCTTCAGACAAATAAAAGTCTTATACAGACCTAAAAAGAAAAGAGGTGGAATATGAGGTGGGAGACAAGATATTTCTTAAGGTTTTAGCTTGGAAGAAGGTTCTACGATTTGGGAAAAAAGGAAAGTTAAGTCCTAGGTTTATTGGGCCATATGAGATAACAAAATGTGTGGGACTAGTAGCCCATAGACTAGCTTTGCCTCCTGAACTTTAGTAGATCTATGATGTCTTTCACATTTCCTTGCTCTGAAGACATAGATCGAATCTTATGCATGTGATAACAATAGAAGAGATTGAGGTTAATCCCAACCTATCTTATGAAGAATAATTGGTGAGGATTTTAGAAAGAGAGGTGAAGGAACTACGGAATAAAATAGTACCTTTGGTCAAGGTTCTTTGGAAACACCACAAGATAGAAAAAGCTACCTAGGAGATAAAAGCTCAGATGAAAGAACCATGCCCATAGCTTTTCAAACTAGGTAACAATTTAATGTCGAGAAAGACATTTATTTTAAGAGGGGAAGAAATGCGATGCCCGAAAAGTCCTAGTGTTATGAATAGTACTTCCTAATAAGTGAATAGTGATTCCTGAAACTGGTAGCACTAATTTAACTGAATGGAATTACTAATTATAACATAATTATGAGTGAAATTTTAAGTTAAAATGAGGTCATTTAATTGATTAAAAATGACTATTAAGTTTTACAGTAGTGTCACGTGAATAGTGACCTTATTTTAGCTAAATCGTAAAATATTCAAAAGTTGCTCAAAAAATTTCAAAATTTATACAACCTAATACATAAAAATTCTAATTAGGCCATTGGCATTAGAATTGGAATTTTTAAACATCAAAAAGTACTTTTGCAAAAATTGGGTGACATTAAAACTAATGATTTTAATCGATTTTCCTCGATTTTTTAGCTCTGATTTCTAGAGGATTAGGGGCTATAATAAAAGAGAATTTTATAAATAAAATTGAAATTTAATTGTGTTTAAAAGATGAAGGAAATTTGAAGAAAAAGGGGGAGAAAACGCATTTAAAAAGTAATTAATTTTTAAAATGTATAAAAGGGTCAAATTTTCTTAAAAAGTCAACATTTCTCTCCTCCCTCAAGAAGCCATCAGCTTCTTCCCTTATTTTCACCCATTTTTCATCTTCTTTCCATCTATTTAAGCTCATTTTTACCTAATTAAGCATATTTTTGGTGCTTCTATACCCTTTAACACATCTTAAAAGTGGAATTCATCAAGGAAAACACTTAAAATTCCTTGTTTCTAACCCTCATGAATAGTGACCATTTTTGGTTCGG
>CANXYI010930449.1:0-10737 GCA_948208565.1 Hura crepitans | reverse complement strand
TTGAATGTTGCAACTTATTTTCTTTATGTGAAAAGGTGACATGTATGCTATTAAATAAAATGCTTGCTCGCATGATACGAGATTGATAAATGTTGGAATATAAAGGAAGGTATATTATTGGGGAATAAATAAGATCTAATTTTGAACCCTTTTTAGGTAAAAAAATCAGTGGTCCTAATGTAGAGCCAAGTAGCAACTCCAAACACTAACTGCGTTATCCCTAGTGCAGAAAAAATCTATAATGGCAACTCTATTAGGGACTGAGAATTGAATCCAAAAGTGCCTAAATAATATACCTTTTAATATTCTAATTTTTATCAGTCCTATGCATTTCATCTTATATAAATCGTGTCCCTTTTACCCTATATGGTGTTGCAAACCATAAACCCATTTTTCATTCAAGAATAGGGAATTGCTAGCATATCCATAACTCACAAGCCTCATGCCTTTTGGTATATCAAATGATAAACTAACTGGTCACTATTATCCTTGATTGAAAAGACCCATTAGGAGGGACCTTTGTTATAGGAACCATAAAGCCCATATATTTAAGCTTAGTAACTTCCCCTACATTGTATAACCCTAGGTGTTTGCGATTGCATTATGATTTCTATGTGGGCCTATTACATTTTACTTTAGTTGAAGTGGGGCCAAGCTTATTATACCTTTTATTTGGAATAGGCCTAGCCTAATTTCACCTTAAATAAGATTTAAATGTTATAAGCCATTATTCTTGCATGCATTTCAAATATGAGAGGTTATTAGGCCTAATTTAACACATAACCGAACCTATAAAATCCCTCAATGATGCTTAGGTAAGCCTACCTAGAAAGAATTGCTAAGACCACATGTGTGGGAGTAATAAGGTTAGAAGGCTTATTACTTGTGTTTGTCTTTATACAACTAGCATGTATCCTTTTTTGTGTTTATATACACATGCATGACATTGCAGTATATCTACTCCATGACATAAACTTCTTGCTTTTATAAAAACTCACACCTTATAAATATACATTGTAGCATACTTATCCCTACATATGTCATTCATAGCATAAGTTTATACATCCGTGTAATAATCTGGTACACATGTAATATGAACAAGTACACTTCACACTAGCATATAACACACTAACCATACATCAAAGGTTACCATCTTATAAAGGTTCATTAACTTCCTAATTATGCATCTTGCGATCTCACTTATACATTAACTATTTATACCATGCATCCACACATATACATACATCATATTTGTTCCTAAGAAATCATTCATACATAAAGCACACATTATATATCATGGATCATCTTAGATAACCATGCATTATGACTAACTCTTTGTTTTTCAACAACAATTAATCCATCTTCAACTTTCCAAGAAAAGTAAACATGTCTAAAGATGAAGTAGTAATGAAAGTGAAGCTAACTAATATCTTTCAAGATATAAAGAAGAGAATGATAGATGTCATGACCAATACACTGTCAAATTGGTATACTCAGGGAGATAAGGGTTAATCTTCTACCACTAATAATCGTGGGAAAGAAGTAACTAATGAAGAGGATGACTAGGTTTTCAACAAAGAAACTTGTTAAGCCCAGGGTTCCACCACCTAAGCATGAAGAGAATGATCCTATTAAAAAGTTTAATGAAAAACTACAAGCCATAAATCATCTAGTGACTGAGGGCAAAGACATCAGCTTAAAACCTAATCACGCCATGCCTACAAGTTCAAAATACAAAATTTAAGCAAGTTCGATGGTACTTTCGACCCCAAGACTCATCTAAAGCAATATGTGGTAGCCATAAAGTCTACCTATATATCAAAACCATAAATAGTAAGCTTGTTTAGCATGTTCTTAACTGGGCATGCCTTAGATTGGTACCATGGCTTGGAGAAGAAGGTTAAAGTAAACTTGTAACACCCTAAAGTTCTCGATAATTATGAATAGTACTTTCTCAAGATGAATAGTATTCTCAAGACCTCAAGATGCACTGAAGTCACCAAGGGAAAGTGTTATTCATAAAATAATTTTTGGTAAAGTTTGAAGTCAATCAGAGGTCATTGGAGTAATTAAAAATGATAAGAAAGCTTTTACAGTAGTGTCTTGGGAATAGTGCCCAAGGTAAAGCTGAACCATAAAATAATTTAAAAGTTGCTCAAAAAATTATGAAAATATTATAACCTGATACTCAAAAATTCTAATGAATCTAATGGCATAAAAATAAAAATTTTCTGACATTGGGAATTAATTTTTTTAGAAATTAAGCAACTTAAAAACACTGTAATAAATTCAATTTATTGAGTTTTGAGCCCAAATTTTTAGGAGAATTAGGAAATAAAAAAAAGTGAATTTTTGGCATAAAAATGGTAATTTTTAGAGCTCAAGAAGGGAATAAAAATTGGAGTAAAATGTAAATTGAATAATTTTTCAATTGGCGTATATATATGCATATATATTGCAAAAATGCCATTACACACTATTCATTTTCTTCCTTAATGGACCAGATGATGCCTCTCATAGAGTTTTTCCATTTTCTTTCATTTGTTCTCCATTTTTAAGGCCATTTAATCCCTTTAAAAATTACTAAAATTACCCCCACGCCCTAAAAACACCAAAGAAGGTGAAATCTCAAAGAAAAAAAGGCTTGAAAATGGTGAGTTTCTAACCCTATAATTAGTGACACAAATTTCTTGGGTAAGATTTTCCTAGTTTTATGATTTTTCCCAGACACTAGGAGTACCCAAAAGCCTGAAAATGATTTTAGATTTATTTTTAGGCAATCGAATGAATTAATACAAATTTTGAATTTTCATTTCGATTATGTTAGGAAATTTAGAATTAAACCAAGACAAGGGCAAGGCTAAAGTTTAGATGGGTCTCAAGAAGTTCGAACAGATGCTACGTTATATAAAATTAAAGTAATTTGCATGAATTTTTAATAAATGCCATAATGTGTTAAAAAGGCTTTAAATGCACATTAAATGTAAATTTGCTTAATGTGTATGCTAGTGTGTGTAATATGATGTTTAGTGAATATATGGATGCATTTAAATGCTTATGTTGATATGGAATTGAGTAGAAATGGTAATGTACACTAAATTGGGTAATGGTGAACTTTATAAACATAAAAGCCATCAAAATGGTAAAGTTGTGTATATATGATTATATGTACATAAAATGAGCATAAATGGCTTAACGTACGTATGTATAATAGTGTGAATGTGAAAGAAGAGGTTAGAAAAGCATTAGGTGCAATTCGGGTATAAATGAGCATGTAAATGCTTGTGTTAAAAATGGCTTATATG
Organism: Hura crepitans; assembly: GCA_948208565.1. Classification (NCBI taxonomy): domain Eukaryota; kingdom Viridiplantae; phylum Streptophyta; class Magnoliopsida; order Malpighiales; family Euphorbiaceae; genus Hura; species Hura crepitans. Next base: position 7,432 of record CANXYI010930449.1, on the reverse strand, counting down.
GACTTTTAGTGTGTATATTGAATGAAAATAAACTTGATAATGGCATATGTATGTTATGGAAAATAGAAATAGCCAAAATTTGATATGGCATATGTGTGTGTGTGTGCATTTTAGGTTTGATGCCTCGAAATGCATGAACATGAGCAAGTGAGTGTGGGTAGCATGTCACAGCATGCATTATACTTGGCATGTCATTTCACTTGCAAAGTTACCTTTATGTTGGAATGAATGTCTCTTGATGCTAAATAAGAATAAAAGAATGGTTGAGGGCTTTAGGATAATGGTGGCCGAATGGTGTAAACCCTTATTATTCATTATATCTTAAAATGCCAACTAGAGCTTATAGCTAGCCTAATGATCAAAATGAAAGATATTAGTGAGATAGAAAATGAAATAAGTAAAATGGTAGTTTTAAAAGCAGTACATGTGATTAATAATGCACATGAAATGGTTTAAATGAGTTTAAGTGGTTGAATGGCCTAAATATGGCATTAAAAACGAAACGTCACTTGAAATGGTGAATTAAGGGTACCATTTTGTTTTTAAACATCCATTAATTAAAAATGATAATATGAACATAAAGAAGGTTTTAAAACCAAAGGACTAAAAATGAATTTTAAAAACACACATTATGCCATAATATGTGACATAAGAAAAATAAAGGCATAAATGGATATGAATTTCCACTATAACCTTAGATGAAAATGTAAACATGAAAATGAATGTTAAGAATTTGCAATTGAAGTGGATGAAGTTGTTAAAGGCATAATGGGCATAATGTGTGTAAAATAGGCTGATGGGCTTAAAACTGGGTTTTTAAATGATAATGTAGTTTTAGTCATTCCTATGGCTAAAACATGCATAATAAAAGCTATAATAACTCATTTAAGATAGAGAAATTAAAAAAAATGGTTTATAGCCCATGAGATGCAACAACCTAAGAAATGGATAGGTTGATTGGTCAACTAAGGGATATAGCAGCTGCTAGGGCACTTTGCTAATTAGATATATCCAAAGGTTCACTTTCAGTCTTACCTATGGATATGTGTGTTGAGATTTTATGATTACATGGCTGCAGCTATAAGGTTCCAAAATGGAAACCACTACATATACACATGCGAGTGTAGTCGCAAAGTTTCATAGAGGAAACCACTGCACAATTTATGCTGGTGTAATAGCCGTTAAGTCCAAAATATGGACCACTACATAACATACGATCTCGTTATCGATAGAATTATAGTTGTTGTCATGGGCAGTAATTAAATGAATGAAAAAGAAAGAAATGAACTAAAAATCACATTATGCATGAAATGTGATAAAATGGCTAAACAGTCAACATAAAATGTAATTTGACTTAAGAAGAATGTGCATTAAATATGTGATATGATATTCATAAGAATGAATGAGCTATAGTTATAATACATTGATTACATCTTATGTGATTCCATTACTACATATAATACTTGTTATGAATGCATGTATGTCCATAAGCATGAATGATGTGAATATATGTCGATGAATGCATAAAGTGTTTTAAATGGCATTAATAGAATAGGTTATTTAAATTTTACCATTAAGCATTATGCTTAGTGTGTCATGTGTTTTACGACACATAGGTATAAAGGATAAGTGATAAGAATGCCTTGAGACATCGAGGAAAAATCTTTTGTATTTAGAAGTGATGTAATGGAGCACTCAGCGTATATTAATATGGGTTAGGTTAAATTGTGTCTATTTTGTAATCTTTGTAATTGAAGACATTTATTTTGGATTGTTTGATGCTTAAACTATTTTAAACTTTTAAAATGCATGCTTGACTTGTATGATATCTCTTCCTGATGTTGAGATATCATACTATGTTTTGAGTGTTGTCGGAGTGATTAGAAGGATCACATTTGATTGTGAAATAAATGTATAGTTTATAAAAGTGTGTTTTATAATGCAGTTTGACTAAGGAAAATTTTAAGATAGTGTCTAGTCTAGCCATTATGCTATCGAATTTTTAGCACAAAGATTCCTAATTTTTCATGTGTAACACTATTTGAAAAAGATTTTTGAAAACTCGTAATTTTAACATACTACCTTTTTAATAAAGAATGTTAAATATTAAATAATCCAGCAGAAGAGTTTGATATCTCGATATGTTGTCCACACCTTAGTCGGGCTCGATGACCGGCTGGCGTTTGGACTAGTTAAGGGGTGTCAAATTTAGTGGTATTGAAGCTCTAATTTAGGTAGTTCTAGTTTACATTTTTAGAGTCTACATCACTGACTATTTAATGTTGAGGCTTATCAAATTATTTTTATACTTATAGATATGATGAATGCTTCGACACAAGGTAGCAAGGATGAAGTTGAGAGTCATACTCTAACTATGGTTGCACCTTAGACCATAAAGAGTTAGGTCTAAGTTGGTGAGCATATCAGGACATGTATAGTTAGTAGGACAAGTTTCACTAGTGTTCCTATAGAAGATGTTGTAGCTTTTGAGACAGGCTACTGCTATGGCTCTACCACTACCACCACTATAGCCTGCAGTCCCTTTGGCTCTCTAGAAGACATATCTAGATAGAGTAAAGAAAATGAGGGCCTAAGACTTTAAAAGCTAGGGTGAGGTCTTACCAATGATGGTAGAATACTAGCTAGATTAAACTAAGAAAATCATGAGACACATGAGGTGCAAGCTAAAAGAGAAAGTGGTTTATGCTTCCTCACTTCTTTAAGAAGAAGCATTGAAATGGTAGGAGGACCTTATAGAGTATAAATTGAGGACTAAGTGACTTAAGAGTTCTTTCTGATAGAGTTCTATAAGAAATATAGCACCAAGGATTACCTAAATGAGAGGTGATAGCACTTTATGGATATAAAACAGGATAAAAAGACCATTGGTGAATATGAGAAGGAATTCACTAGACTTAAAAGATATGCTAAAGACACTATCACAATTAAGGCTAATAGGCGTAAAAGTTTTGAGAAGGGACTGCATGTTAAAATTAAGTCCTTGGTGGTATTAATAAAAAAAAGGGAGTTCTCACAGTTGGTATCAATTTGTAGATCTACTGAGAGAGTGTAGAAAGAGTGGAAGGAATTCTATTAGAATAATAAGATAGCTAGTTAGGGAACATCTACTGTAGCTCCATCATCAAGCAAGAGATTTAAGAGATTTTAGCCTATTTCCACTCAATAGACACAAAAATAGGGCCAGTCACAGAAATAGGCTCAAAGTGGTAAAGAGGAGTTAAGGCAAGCACAATCACAAGCTACATCTACACTAGGGTCCATGAATAAAAAGGGACAAACTCCTTAATATCCACCATTTAACAAGTGGCATAAAGGAGAATGGTGGTTGAATATGCTAGGAGTATGTTATTCCTATGAACAGAAGGGTTATTTTCATAAAGATTGTCTTAAGGGGTAGAGTATAGGCTAGAGATCAGCACCTACATAGACTAAAGGTTAGAAGAGTAATAGTAGAGAGAGGACAGAGGGAACTTAGAGAGAGAAATTAGAGTCCTGACCTAAGTAGAGAGTACCTTTCTGACATTATGCCATTAGAGCACGGGAGCATGCTAACGAGCCATATGTCATGGCCAATACTTTTCTCCTCTTCGACTCTCTTATATTTGCATTAATTGATCTAGGGTCTACACATTCATATGTCTGCACAACATGAGCATAAGATCGGCAGTTAGTTTCAGAACTACTTGACTTAGAAATTATGGTTAGCAACCCTATAAGCTAGCATGTGGTTGTTAACAAAGTTTATAGAGACTACCTTTTGAGAATACAAAACCACTAGTTCTTAGCTGACTTGATGGAGTTGCCATTTGATGATTTTGACTTGATATTAGGAATGGACTGGTTGTCCAAATGTCAAGTAATTTTAGACTCTAAGCATAAGAGATTAACTCTCTAGGCTTATGATAAGTCTAAAATCATAGCCATGGGAGAGAGAATCAATTTCATGTCTAATGTGATATCAACGACCACTGCTAAAAGGATGACAAGGAAGGTGGTCAGGCATATCTTGCCCATGTATTTAACACCAGAGTAGAGGAGCCAAATGCCAACAAGATACATATTATGGCTGAGTTTATGGATGTCTTTTCAAAAGAATTGTTAGGTTTGCCACTAGAAAGAGAGTTAGAGTTCACTATAGAGATTTTGCCTAGTATTACTCTAGTATCAATAGAACCTTATCAGATGGCATCAGCTGAGTTGAAAGAGTTAAAGGTGTAGTTGCAAGAGTTATTGGACAAGGGATTTATCAAACTGAGTGTTTCACCTTAGGGAGCACCAGTTTTTTTATGAAGAAGAAAGATGGTTCATTACAGTTATATGTTGATTACTAGTAGTTAAAGGTGACCATCAAGAATAAGTACCCATTGCCATGGATTAACAATTTGTTTGATTAGTTTAAAGGAGCTGGAGTGTTCTTTAAGATAGATTTGAGATCTAGGTACTACCAGTTAAGGGTGAAGGAGATGAATGTAGCGAAAACTACTTTTAGAATGAGGTATGGTCACTATGAATTCTTGGTAATGCCATTTGGGCTTACAAATGCTCCTGTAGCATTTATGGACTTAATAAATAAAGTCTTTAGACCTTACCTTGACCAGTTTGTTATAGTTTTCACAAATGATATTTTGGTCTATTCAAAGAATAAGGAAGAGTATGAGCAATACTTGAGAACAATTCTTTAGATTTTGAGAGAAGAAAAGTTGTATGCCAAGCTTAGCAAGTGTGAGTTTTGGTTGGATAAAGTATCTTTCTTAGGGCACATAGCATTAGCTGAAGGTATTAGAGTCAATCCTAGTAAGATAAAGGCAGTAATGGAGTGGTAGCAACTAGGAACACCATAGAGATTCGAAGTAACCTAGGGTTGGCAGGGTACTACAGAAGATTTATCAAGGGGTTTTCATTGATAGTAGCTCCTATGACTCATCTACTAAGGAAAGATGTTCAGTTTAATTAGGATGACAAGTGCTAGAAGAGTTTTGACAAGCTTAAGGCTATGTTTATAGAGGATCCGATTCTTATGCAACCAGTTTTAGGAAAAGATTTCACCATATATAGTGATACATCTCACAATGGGTTAAGGCATATTCTGATGCAGGATGGCAAGGTTGTAGCTTATGCTTCAAGACAATTGAAGCCATATGAGAAGAACTACCCTACATAGGACTTAGAGCGTAAAACCATTATCTATACGAGGAGAAGTGCTACATCTAAATAGATCATAATAGTTTTAAATACCTTTCTACACAGAAGAAGTTGAATTTGAGATATAAGAGATGGATGGAATTAATCAAGGATTATGACTGCATGATTAATTATCATCCAGGGAAAGCTAATGTAGTAGTAGGTACACTTAGCAAGAAATCTATGACTGCCTTGAGAGCTATACATGTTGGTCGGTAAGTTATGGGTGATAATGCTCTTATAGCTGAGATGCAAGTCAAGCCAAGCCTATTACAGCAAGTAAAGAGATGTTAAAAAGATGGTCTAAGGTTGACAAGTATCATAAGTGTTATCTAAGAGGGGAAATTGATAGAATATGAATTAAAGAATGATACCTATTTATACCATCATGACAAGATTTGTGTACCAGATGTGAAAGAGTTAAAGAATTAGATTCTACAAGAAGCACATAATACTCTTTATGCAATGCATCCTAGTGGCATTAAAATGTATCAGGATTTGAAACTTTATTATTAGTGGCTTGGCATGAAGAAGGATGTGTCTGATTACGTGATTAAGTGCCTTACCTGTTAGCAAGTAATGACTGAGCACCAGGTTCCTTCTGTATTGCTTCATCCTATAATGATTCTAGAATAGAAATAGGATAGAGTGACTATGGACTTCATTGTTGGTCTACCTATGACAAGGGGCAAGTGTGACTCAGTGTGGGTAATTATGGATCATTTGATAAAGACATCACATTTCATACTAGTGTGAATGGACTATTCTTTAGAAAAGCTAACAGAGCTTTATGTAGATGAGGTAGTCCAATTACATGGAGTGTTATCATCAATAATATCAAATTAGGATCTAAGGTTCACATCGAGGGTTTGGAAGAAACTTTATAATGCCTTAGGTCCTTAGTTGAGTTATCTACAAACTGATAGACAAACTGAGAGGGTCATTCAGATTCTCAAGGATATGTTGAGAGAATGTGCAATAGAGTTTAAGGGAAGCTGGGACAGATACTTGTCATTAGCAAAATTTGCATATAATAACAAGCATCAAGCAAGCTTAGGTATGACACCCCATAAAGCCTTGAATGGAAGGAAATCTATAACACTTTTATAGTAGAGTGAGCTTAGTGAAACTAAGCTCATAGACCTAGAATTGATACAAGATATAAAAGAAAGGTGAAGATTATCAAAAAGAAGCTGAAGGTAGCTTCTGATAGGCAAAAATCATATGCAAATTTAAAGAGGAAAGAGGTGGAATATAAAGTGGGTGATAAAGTCTTCCTTAAGGTTTTGCCTTAGAAAAGAGTGTTGAATTTTGGAAAGAAGGAGAAGTTAAGTCCTAGGTTTATTGGTCCATATGAGATCATAAAATGTATGGGACCAGTAGCCTATTGACTAGCTTTACCTCTAAAACTATAGTAGATCCATAATGTATTTCATGTATCTATGCTCAAAAGATATAGGTCGAATTATATGCATCTGTTAATTAGGAAATTGAGGTTAATCTCAAATTGTCCTATAAAAAGGAACTAGTGAGGATTATTGATAGAGCAAAAAAGGAATTGTAAAACAAGACAGTGACTTTGGTGAAGGTTTTATGGAAACGTCATTGAATGAAGAAGTAACCTAGGAGATCGAAGCTTAGATAAAGGAGCAATATTTGCACTTGTTTGAACTAGTTAATATTCTAATGTCGAGGATGACATTTATTTAAAAGGGGAAGAAATGTAACACCCTGCAAATCCTAGTAATTATGAATAGTGCTTTGCCAGGATGAATAATGATTTCTAAGACCTTAAGATGCACTAAAGTCATAGGGGAAAATATTATTTATAAAATAATTTTTGGTAAAGTTTAAAGTCAATCGAAGGTTGTTAGAGTAGTTAAAAATGGTAAGAAATATTTTATGGCAATCTTTTAAGAATAGTGCTTAAGGGAAAGCTAAAGTATAAAATAGTTTAAAAGTTGCACAGAAAATTATGAAAATATTACAACTTGATACTCAAAAATTCCAACGAATCTAATGGCACAAAAATCAAAATTTTTTGACATCAGGAAGTAATTTTTCTAGACATTAGGTGATTTAAAAACACTATAATAAATTTAATTTATTAAGTTTTGAGCCTAAAATTTAAGGAAAATTAGGAGATAATAAAAGTGAATTTTTGGCATAAAAATGGCAATTTTTGGAGCCCAAGAAGTAAGGTGAAAATTAGAGGAAAAGGGGTATAAAT
>CANXYI010930333.1:0-11166 GCA_948208565.1 Hura crepitans | reverse complement strand
AAACATCAACACATGCCTTAGGCCACAATTAGATAAACATATACTAGAGCCTCAGGCTCATATATAAAGTCATCAAGTATAGACAATCACATATTCAAATATAGCCTAATAATATATTGATTACAAAACACTGACTACACTATAAATAGACTCTTTTATATGGAACATATTCCCTACCTATGTATATGAGTGCAAATTTGTACACTAAACATATAGCAACCTTATAACTTGTCCTCTGAACTTACCTGCACACATTACGAGGCTATCTGCTGATAAAGGATACCTGCACACCGAAATAGGTACACTGAGTATATAATACTTGGCGGTGAATCCAAGCATTTAAAACATGTCATTAAAGTTATCATGCATATCTTTGGTGATAATGTCAATTATTTATTCAAATTATTTTCCCAATAAGTAGAATACACTTATTAAATGACCGCACTACCCTAATCTACCTTTATTTACTATTTATTCAAATAATATCTCAAAATTCCATATCTTATTAGTAGTTGTCGTTATCAGTGATAATAGTACTTAATTCAAAACATTAGACCAGTGTTTACACCTTTCTGCCAAATGACTAAAATAACCAATTACAGTTTAGGTAGTCAATTAAAACTTAGCTATATTGTGAATCTAGGCCATTTCTAGATATGCCATTCAAGTTATTTAACTTATTAGGGTAGAAACTATTACATATGCAAAATTACTAAAATGCCCTTATACTAATTTATGTCATAAATCCTTCATTTAATCATTACAACCCAAGAAAATCATAATTTTAAATCATTATTATAGAAAGCATGCATAATCTTTACTAATTAAGCTAACGAGTACTGCACATGTAAAAATTACCAAAGGTACACCTTTTGCAGTATTATTCAGGTAGTCATGCATTTTAATGCTTATCACCTCTAATTTAATTTATATGTTATTTCTTTAATTAATTCAACTGGTCTGACTAGAAAGATGACATTGACATACACTAAACCTAAAGGGAAAAATACTATACAATGATCCACATTTTGGATCCCGACTGCTGCACCAGTCTGATAAAGTTATGGCACTAAAGGTGTAGATGATAAGATGTGGTCCACCTAGCAGACTGGCCTATCTAACCAGCTAGTACAGTGGTCCTTTGAGACCTTAGTCACTGTACCAGCCCTGTTTGAATATTAAAGATGTCACAGACTAGTCTGCTTAGCAGACTGGTCTATTTGTTCGACTAGTGTAGTGGTCTTTAGGACCTATGTCATTGCACCAGCAATGATCAAGTAAATGTCATAACCTGTTATGACTATCCAACTAGTACAGTGGCCCAAAATGGACCTAAGTCGCTGTATTAGCCCTACCTGAAAATCAGATAATGTAGTAGCTGCAAAAATCTCTAAGTTAACCAGTCAACCCATCTAATGGGTGTCTAACTAATAAGCCATAACTCAATTTATGTTTATTCCTTCATAGATTATCTTCTTATAATATTTAGAAATGAAAAATAGTCAGTTATGAATTTTATTTTACAGTTCAATTTTTAACTCGGTTGGGTATAGCCATAACCAGGCTGTACCAGGTAAATTTCAAACATTTATTTTTAGTTCTATAGATGCCAATATTTAAGGTATATTATGCTTCATTTTACTACATAATTTTCTCTCATGTAATTATCATTTACTGTCCAGTAATATTTTTGGTTTAGGTAATAGTCAAACTGGACAGTTATAGGTCATTTCGTAAATTTCAATAGCCAATTTTAAGTTCATTTCTTAATACTTTTCAGTGTAGTTTTCATCATTATTTCTATAGTGTTTATAGGCCCTAAGCCCTACAATCACTAGGCCAATTACAAGGCCAAAACATAGGCATCATAGCCATAATACCTTATCACATAATATAGCCCTTAAAGGCACAATTTAAGGTCTATTTCATAAGTACATTTTGTGTTCACTTTATGTCCTCTTTTAGGCAATTCAACTTGAGCTTTTATTCAAGAATTAATCATTCATTTAAGTCCATTATCAAATATCAATGTGTGTCATGGTCATTCTATATTCAAGTCCAATTTAAAGCCAAGTAAATCAAGCCATCTTATATCTATTATGTTAGGTTTTCTTACACAGGTTCATTGTTCAAATATTATCAAAGTTTATATATGATTTCCATTAACATTGCTCTCGGTCATGGCCACTTAATAGCTTTAGTCATGTATTTTATCAACATTTTATCATGCACTCATGCTTTTATCCATAACTTATGTACATCTATACACATATCTTTACATTTTATGCCATTTAAGGTAATATAGAATCATTTTATGCCTCGACCATAATGTTATTTTCATATATTCATACCTCAATCAATCCTAGTACATGCCATATCATCATTTTTAAACCATCATTCATGCATTCCACTTATGTACACATACCACTATCATGCCAATCATACCATACTCAACTAAACCACACAAGCACACATACATATACAAACATGAGGTCTCAGCCATTCAAGAAAAATCATATCAATTATACAATGTTTAATATAACTCACATACATTTATTATCTCCTAATATAAAGGCATGTAAATACTAACTTAACTACCTAAAACCATGCTTGCACACACAATTAAGCTCTAGACACCTACTTAAGACTATAAAATTATCACAGTCAAACTTTTTCAAACCACTACATCAACTACTCATTCATGGGGTAATTAAACCATAGACATGATTTCCTCAATCAACTACATTATTACATGCCAAATTTCCCATCTCTTCCATTCTCAAGTTCAAATTCCAGCCTATAAAAATTCAAAGGCATGAAGTAAATACTTGAATTCACATACCTTAGTCACAAAAAGATAAATTTCCCAATAACTTTAAGGCTTCAAAAAGCCAAGAATTCTAGCCCCTTCATCACCCAAATGTGCACTTGGGAACACCTCAAAATCACACAAAACCTTTAAATTAAAATTCCATCTATATAGCCATCCAATGTACCCCAACACCCCTTCGAAAAAATCATGAAAAACCCAAAGAAAACTCACCTTGATGCTTAATTCTCCTTGCTAGAATTCCTGCTGACCTCTTTCCCTTTGATGAATTTTTTTAATTTATTAGAACCTTCTTTTCCCTTGATTCTTTTTCTCTTAATTCCCTAACATGTAAAGGTGAATTTAAGTGACAATTGCTAGATGAAAGAACTTGAAAAACTAGATAAAACTGGAGTTTTCTCCTCAAGTGGAGTCAATTCCATCAATATAAAGAAGAAAGGATTTTTTTGGTGTTGCTTAGTGGATTTTGCCACATGGTATAGTGAATTTGACATGTGTCAAGCCAACTTTAATATGTGTACATGGCCCCACATGACCAATAAGGACTTTACCTACTGGGAGTGTTCTTGAATTGCATGACCCTAAACTTGAGTGCTCCTGAAACTCAATTTCTCGAGCATAGGGGCTGTCAACTTGGAGGATTTTTAAAAAATCACACGATCATTAAAAAATGTACTATTTGTTCCTAAAATCATCATTTGGCCTCAATTACATGCTTGTAAAATTTTGTGATGAAATTCCATTGAAAAATAAGTGAATCAATTTTTTGGCATTTTGCAGCCATTCGATTTGCGATAGAACTTTGGAAATTTTTATATGGCTGCTTGGACCTCTAAAAATTGTCAATTTTATTTATAAAATCTTCAATTAGTCCCATTTAGAGGGTTATAAAATTTCATGACCAAATTCCCCTGGCAGGCTAATTAACCGAAGCTTCGATTTACGTGAAAATCATGATTTTAAGAAAATTTTGCAGATGACTTCAGAATTTAAAAATTCTTTCACCAATGGACTCGTTACAATTTTTAACCATTGGGGTGTAATATTTTCATGTTTTTTCGAGCTCATCCTAGGTCATTCCTGGCTTGACTCGATTTGAGCCCACGGTCCACTAGCTTACAGCCCGAAATAATTTATTAGTTCTGTTAAATTTTTAATTGAAGTCATTTTCACCCGTTTTGAAGCCCTTAAATTTTATTAGTTAGTATGCCCTATCTCAAAATTCATGTAAGTGACCTGGCACCTTTAGAACACTTCTAAGACCTAGTGACACTATTCACGGAGCCTCAATGCATGGGCGTTACAATTTTTCTCCCCTGAAGAAAATTTCATCCTTAAAATTTCTTAAAGTAAAAAGATGAGAATACTATGCCCTCATCTATTTTTCTGGCCCCTATATAGCCTTTCCAATGTTGCAGTGTCTCCTTAGCACCTTAACCAGTAGTATGGAATTATTTCTCAACCACTCACTTCACACACCAAAATCTAGATGGGTTCCTTTTCATAGCTTAAATCAATTGTACTTCAATGTCTATCAATAGTAGTTTTCAGTCTGTCTCTAACCACTTTCACTTTTTCCTTCACATTTTTTTATCACATCAATACCAGAGATTTACTTTTCTCAATTTTACTCCAACACGGAAGAGTTTTGTATCATCTTCTATACAGTGCCTCATATGGGGCCACTCTCAAACTAGACTGATAACTATTATTATAGGCAAACTCTGCCAAAGATAGATACTGATCCCAACTACCTTTAAACTCAATAGTACAAGCTTGTACCATACCTTCAAGTATCTATATCATACTCTCTGACTGTCTATCAGTCTGAGGATAAAAACTTGTGTTATAGGCCAATCTGGTGCCTAATGCCTCTTGTAGCTTCTTCCAACATGTAGAAGTGAAGTGAGGATCTCTGTCAAAAATAATAGTCACTGACACACAATGTAACTTGACTATTTCACCCACGTACAATCTAGCTAGGTTTTCTAATGAATAATCCATCCTGGCCAAGATAAAATGAGCTGTCTTTGTCAATCTATCAACAATCACCCATACAACATCATCTTTACCTCTAGTCATAGGTAAACCTATTACCAAATCCATGGTTACCTTTTTCTATTTTCATTCTGGTATTGTTGTAGGATGCAGCAATCCAAAACGAATCCGATGTTCAACCTTCACTTGTTGACATGTTAGACACCTTGCAACATATTCTGCCATATCTCTTTTTCTATCAGGCCACTGAAAATGAGACTTCAAATTTGAATATATCTTTGTGCTCCTAAGGTGCATAGAGTAAAGAGCTTTTATTAACACCTTTTTCAATATCATCAAAACTCAACACTTATCATCCCACTCAAATCTCAAATTCTTTCTGATTCATTTGTTTAAATGAGTAGCAATAATAAAAAACCCTTTCACAAATTTCTTGTAATATCCAATTGATCCCAAAAAACTTCTCACTTCAATTACGTTCCTAGGTGGTTCTCATTCTAACACTACCTTTACTTTACTAGGGTCAACTCTAATCCCCTTTACTAAAACTATATGCTTCAGAATGCAACTTTACTCAGCCAAGACTCACACTTACTAAGCTTGACACATTACTGTCCCCCTCCTCAGAGTTTATAGCACAACCATGAGATACTATTCATACTATTCTTTATTTCTAAAATACACCAAAATATCATATACTAATACCACCACAAAATGATCCAAATAAGGTTAAAAACCCTATTCATGAGATCCTAAAGGCTACTGGTACATTAATGAACCTAATGGCATCACTAAAAATTCAGAATGCCTGTACTAGGTTTCAGAAGTAGATTTAGGAATATTAACCTCTTTGATTCTCAATTGGTGATACTCGAATCTCAAATCAATCTTTGAAAATACACATGTACCTCTTAACTAATAAAAAAGACTATCTATTCTAGGTAATAGATGCTTATTATTATTATTATTATCCTATTTAGCTGTCTATAACTAAGATAAAATCTAAACAAGCTGTCTTCTTTCTTTACAACTAATATAGGTGTTCCTTAAAAAGATACTTTGGGCCTGATAAAACCCTTGTCTAATTGATCTTATAGCTATACTTCTAGTTTTTTTAATTTAGCAGGTGCCATTCGATAGGGAGCAATAGATATTGGAGTTGTACTAGGATATACCTCAATTTCAAAGTCAAGTTCTCTCTGAGGTGGTAAACCTGGCAACCTATTAGGAAATACATTAGAAAATTCAACACCAATAGAGATGTGTTCAAGCTTGGAGCTAAGAGTATTCATATCAATGGCATAAACTAGATATGCTCCACACCCTTTCTAAAGAAGTTTCTATGCTGTAATAGTGAAGATAAGATTATTCAGAAGACTTCTGTCTCCATCCACTGTCACTACCTAGCCCTCTGTAGTCTAAAGGATCAATTCCTTATGTCTACAGCCAATCCATTTTTAGTATCACATTAACTCATGAAACAGTAGCTCAGTTAGCTTAGAAGAAAATTGATATTCGTGCATCCCTAGAGGATACTTTCCTCTTCTAACTAATCCATACTACCTCCAATGTCTCTTTTGATGAGTATTAGACATCAGGAATCCATTTTTGTCACATACTATTCTAGATGCATTATTAGCTCGAGAAAGCAATCAAGATTTACTTGTGAAGACTTGTACCAATCTATGAGACTATGCCTACATCTACCTCTAATACCTTGACTAAGGCTAGGGCCTAGGTTGAGATAGAGATTGTCCATCTCTTCTCTTACATCAATTCTTCTATGCCATATGCAGCTACCACTAGCATTATAAAATCTTTCTCTCTTTGGGGTTTACTGTCTGTGTCCTCAACTCATACATTCAACCCTATCAGAAATCTCTTACATTTCCTCTTCTTCTATACAATTCAACTATTTCAAGATTATGAATTTTTTGTCTAGCTAGTACTTAATTCTAGCAGCATTAACCTTTTTCCTCCCTAGGTAGTCAGTAATTCTGGATTTTTCCAGCCTTTATAAATAGATTCTTCTATAGGGGAGTTGATGGTGAAGGTGGATTAGCAGCATGGTAGTATGTCTAAGCAAGACAACTTTCTATTATACTAGAATATAAGGTACTTCTACCTACTATTAGCCAAGCACTTGTGGTAATAGCTATTGTACAACATCATTGGGGTTAGGTATTAATGCCTTACCTACCCCCTGTACAGTTATAGTGGCAAAACTAGCCACTTCCTTGGCCCCTCTTTTGGGTACCTAATCAGCCACATTTTTGTAGCAAAAGACTTACCTATTAGCCTTATACAGTCTGACAGTTTAGAGGAATGTAACTGTAGATAATTGTACTCATGTACACTACCTAAGAACATTAAACCTATGCTTTGATATCACAAAATGTAACACCCCCTACTGAATTCCCTAAAAAACCCAATAAGCAGTGCACTTCCTGATAGTTCACCCATCTTTAAATTTCTCCCACATTCATTCATTTAACTTTGACTTATTTTATAATATTTAGTTCTATCTGACTCCAAATTCATTCCTACTTATCCTTGTGTATTACCTATGGTCATTCCATACTATTCATACCCATATTGGCCTATTTTAGGATAGTTAGGTTTTTTTAAGAATCTGATAGCATAAAGGCTATCGAGTCACTATCCCAAAATAATTTGAACCTCTAAAATGCACTTTTATAAAAACATTTCATATCTCCTAGACCCTTCTGGTCCCCTAGGTATAAACTTAACATCATTATTCTATCAAACATTAACATAAACCTCAAGCCACAGTCAGATAAACATATACTAAAGCCTCATGCTCACATATAAAATCATTAAGTATAGACAATCACATATTCAAATATAGCCTAATAATATACTAATTACAAAACACCAACCGCACTACAAGTAGACCCTTTTATATGGCACCTATTCCCCACCTATGTACATGAGTGCAATTTTGTACACTAAACATATAACAACCTTATAACTTATCCTCTAAACTTACCTACACATATTACGAGGCTATCTGCTGATACAGGATACCTGCACACTGAAATTGGTATGTTGAGTATATAATACTTAGTGGTGAATCCAAGCATTTAAAACATGTCATCCAAGTTATCATGCATATCTCTAGTGACAATGTCAATTATTTATTTAGATTGTTTTCCCAATAAGTAGAATACACGTATCAAATGACTGCATTACCTTGATTTACCTTTATTTACTATTTATTCAAATAATATCTTAAAATTCCATATCTTATTAATAGTTATTGTTATTAGTGATAATAGTACTTAATTCAAAACATTAGACTAGTGTTTACACCTTTCTACCAAATAACTAAAATACCCCTATTCTAGTCCATAACCAGTTACAGTTCAGGTAGTCAATTAAAACTCAGCTATGTTGTCAATCTAGGCCATTTCTAGATATACTATTCAAGTTATTTAACTTATCAAGGTAGAAACTATTACATATGCAAAATTACTAAAATGCCCTTATACCAGTTTATGTCATAAATCCTTCTTTTAATCATTACAACCCAAGCAAATCATAATTTTAAATTATTATTACAGATAGCTTACATAACCTTTACTAATTAAGCTAATGAGTACTGCATATGTAAAAATTACCAAAATACCCCTATGTACACCTTTTGCAGTATTATTCAAGTAATCATGCCCAGTTATGCATTTTAATGCTTATCACCTCTATTTAATTTATATGTTATTTCTTTAATTAATTCGATTGGACCGACTAAAAAGACAACATTGACATATACTAGACTTAAAGGGCAAATACTATGTAGTGATCCACATTTTAGACCCCTGACCACTACATCGACCTGATTAAGTCATAACACCAAAGGTGTAGATGACAAGATGTGGTCTGCCTAGCAGATTGGCCTATTTAATCGGCTAGTACAATGGTCCTTCGGGACTTTGGCTACTGTATCGACCTTGTTTGAAGATTAAATATGTCACAGACTGGTCTATTTGATCAACTAGTGCAGTGGCCGTCTGAGACCTACACCG
Organism: Hura crepitans; assembly: GCA_948208565.1. NCBI lineage: Eukaryota > Viridiplantae > Streptophyta > Magnoliopsida > Malpighiales > Euphorbiaceae > Hura > Hura crepitans. The sequence continues at coordinate 2,295 of CANXYI010930333.1, read as the reverse complement.
CTACACTGACAATGATAAAGTAAATGTCACAACCTGGTCTGACTGTCTAACTAGTACAGTGGCCCAAAATAAACTTAGGCTACTGTACCGGCCCTGCTTAAAAATCAGATAATGTAGCAGTTGCAAAAATCCCTAAGTTGACCAGTTAACCCATCCAGTAGGTGTCTAACTAATGAGCCATTAACTCAATTTATGTTTATTCCTTCACAAATTATCTTTTTATAATATTTAGAAATGAAAAATAGTCAGTTATGAATTTTATTTTACAGTTCAATTTTTAACCCGGTTGGGTATAGCCATAACAAGGCTGTATCGGGTAAATTTCTAACATTTATTTTCAATTCTATAGATGCCAATATTTAAGGTATATTATGCTTCATTTTACTACATAATTTTCTCTCATGTAATTATCACTTATTGTCCAGTAATATTTTTAGTTCAGGTAATAGTCAAAATGGATAGTTATAGGTCATTTCGTAAATTTCAATAGCCAATTCTGAGTTCATTTCTTAATAATTTTCAGTGCAGTTTTCATCATTATTACAACAATGTTCATAGGCCCTAAGCCATACAATCACTAGGGCAATTCTAAGGCCAAAACATAGGCATTATAGTCATAATACCTTATCACATAATATAGCTCTGAAAGGCGTAATTTAAGGTCCATTTCATAAGTACATTTTGTTTTCACTTTAAGTCCTTTTTTAGGCCATTCAACTAGAGCTTTTATTCAAGAATTAATTATTCATTTAAGTCCATTATCAAATATCCATGTGTGTCATGGCCATTCCATATTCAAGTCCAATTTAAAGCCAAGTAAATCAAGCCATCTCATATCTATTATGGTAGGTTTTCTTACACATGTTCATTGTTCACATATTATCAAAGTTTATATATGATTTCCATTAACATTGCTCATGATCATAGCCACTTAATAGCTTTAGTCATGTATTTTATCAACATCTATCATACACTCATGCTTTTATCCATAACCTATGTACATCCATACATGTATCTTTACATTTTATACCTCAGCCATAATGTGATTTTCATACATTCATACCTCAATCAATCCTATTACATGCCATATCATCATTTTTAAACCATAATTCATGCATTCCACTTATGTACACATACCACTATCATGCCAATCATACCATATTCAACTAAACCACATAAGCACACACACACATATAACCATCAGGTCTCAACCATTTAAGAAAAATCATACCAACTATATAATGTTTAATATAACCTTATGTATATTTATTGTCTCCTAATATAAAGGCATGTAAATACTAACTTAACTACCTAAAACCACACTTGTGCACATAATTAAGCTCTAGATACCTCTCGGCCACTTAAAACTATAAAATTATCACAATCAAACTTCTTTATGCCACTACGCCAACTACTCATTCATAGGGTAATTAGACCATAGACATGATTTCCTCAATCAACTACATTATTACATGCCAAATTTCCTATCTCTTCCTTTCTAAAGTTCAAATTCCAGCCTATAAAAATTCAAAGGCATAAAGTAAATAGTTGAATTTACATACCTTAGTCACAAGAAGATAAATTTCCTAACAACTTCAAGCCTTCAAAAAGCCAAGAATTCTAGCCCTTTCATCACCCAAATGTCCACTTGGAAACACCTCAAAATCACACAAAATGTTTAAATTAAAATTCCATCTATATAGCCATCCAATGTACCCCAACACCCTTTAGGAAAAAACGTGAAAACCCCAAAGAAAACTCACTTTGAAGCTTAATTCTCCTTGCTAGAATTCTTGCTGACCTCTCTCCCTTTAATGAATTTTCTTAATTTATTAGAACCTTTGTTTCCCTTGATTCTTTTTCCCTTAATTTCCTAACATGTAAAGATAATTTTAGGTGACAATTTTTGGATAAAAAAAACTTAAAAAACTAGACAAAAATGGAGCTTTCTCTTCAAGTGGTGTCAATTCCAACAACATGGAGAAGAAAGGATTTTTTTGGTGTTGCTTAGTGGATTTTGCCACATGGCATAGTGAATTTGACATGTGTCAAGCAACTTTAGCATGTGTACATGGCCCCACATGACCAACAATGACTCTACCTGCTAGGAGTGTTCTCAAATTGCATGACCCCGCACCCTAGCACTCCCAAAACTTGGTTTCCCGAGCAAAGGGGCTGTCAACTTAAGACATTTTTAAAAAATCATATGGTCATTTAAAAAATGCACTATTTGTTCCTAAAATCCTCATTTAATCCCAATTACTTGTCTATAAAATTTCATGATGAAATTCCATT
>CANXYI010930304.1:0-13844 GCA_948208565.1 Hura crepitans | reverse complement strand
ACTCATGAATTTTTACGGCCAAATTCCATTAATAGGGCTATTTTTAGACTGCCTCAATTTGTGTGCCAACCTTAAAAATTATGAGTTTGCAAATGACCTCAGAATCCAAAAATTCTATAGCCAATGGACTCAGTGTAGTTTTTAAGCTTCAGGGTCTACTATTTTCGAGTTCATCAGAGGACATTCTAAGTTGTTCCCGGCCTGTAAAATTTTTATTACCTAAAGTGGTAGCTTATAGTCCAAAATGAATTATTGGTTCTACTAAATTTCTAAATTATGCCTTTTTCATCAAATTAAAACACCTTAAAGTTTCATGACCAGTGTCACTACCTCATTTTACACGCAAGTGACCCGGCTCCTCAGGCACACTTTTCAAACCTAGTGGCACTATTCATAGAGTCTCAGGACATAATCTTTATAGTTCTAATGATATGGGATATCATTTATAATATCTATAAGTCAAGGCTTCATGAATAGTACCTTCAAGGCTCGAAAAGTATACCCAAAGTGCCAGGTCACCTTCACGAGGCTTAAGGTAAAACGTACTGGTCATAAAACTTTTAAGGGCTTAAAAATGATGAAAATGACATAATTTAAAGATTTATCAGAACCAATAAAGTATTTTAGGCTAAAATCTAATGGTTTATAGGCTCAGATAGATTTAGGCCAAGAATGACTCAAGATGTGCTCGGACAGACCTAAACATACCATGCCCTGAAGGTCAAAAATTCCCATGAGACCATTGGTGAAGGAATTTTTAAATTCTGAGGTTGTTTGCTAATTCTCCTAAATTTTAGGTTTGCACATAAATCGAGATAGTTAGTTAAGTGTCCTATCAAGAGAATTTGGCTATCAAATTTTATGAGGCCCTAAATAGGCCCAATCAAGGATTTTTAAAATTAACACAATAATTTTTAGAGGCCTGAGTGAATTTTAAAATTTCCCAACATTTATATTGAAATTAAGCATTTTTTAGGCGCTCGTGTGACACGTGTCACCAATCGAGCCACCTCAGCCACTATAAAAGGGCTATGGTGCCACTTAAGGCTCCATATGGCAAAACCCACTCACCACTCCACCTTTTTCTCTTTTCTTCTTCTTCTCCCACTCGAAGCCATCTTCACTTTTCCTCCCACATTTTTATGGCTACCCAAGCTCTTTTCTCTCTTTAATTATCACTAAAAACTTCTTTAGTTAGGCAACAAATAGCCTTGAAGGTTTTAAAGGCCATAGATATCCATAAAATTCAAGAAATATCAAGTGTACCTAAAAGGGAGTTTGAAAAACCAATTTCAAGTGTAAGTGTTTTTCTTTCCTTTTTATTTTATTTCCTAGGGGATTTCATTCTCATAAGGGAGCTTATATTGTTGGATTTTGGTTTATAGGCTTGTAGAATTTTGAAGGATTTTTCTAAGGCATTTTTGTATATATGTAAGCCAAGGTGTTGGTGGGGTGCAACAAGGCAATTCACAAGCTTAAAGTGTAAAAAAGGCCTTATAATTTAGAGAGGTATGTGAATTTAATTCATTTGGAAAATGCCATGATAAATTTAGGTATGGTTTAGCATGAAATGTTGTAGAAAATGTGAGGATTATATGGCTAAAGCATGTGTAACTATGAGTTAGTCTTGTATTAATGCTAATTATGTGTGGTTTGAATGATTTGAGTGGTAAATTTGTGAAAAGAATAGATGAAAGGGTGAGAGGTTACTTTGGTCTAGAGCTTTATATAGGGGGATGTGTTATGGCTTGGTTTATATGGGAATTGGATGGTTTTTAATGTGTATGATATGGAATTAATGAATTATGTATCTGTATAGTGAAAAAGGAAAGGTTTAGTGATGTTTTCATGAGTGGCTGAGAGGTGCCTTGGGTTGCAAGGTGTAAATGGCATGGTAGCATAGAGTATTGAATGGAAAATTATATGCAAGGTGTAAATGGCATGGTAGCATATTATATGTGATGTGTGTGTGTGTGTATGCTTAAATGATGCCATTGTATGTGTGTGTATGATTAAATGTGAAAAAAAGCATGTATATAGCCATTAACAACCTTTAGCCAAGAGGTATATGAGGTAAGTTAGGCATGATGTATATGTTATGGCATGGTGTATGTGTGTGTGTGTGAGAATGGCTTGGCATTTTGAGCATGAAATTTGTAATGTGAAATTGGCATGAGATATGTAAACATGTGTGAGTAATGAGGCATAAAAATGAATGGATAGTGGTAAGGAATTAAAGGTTGAATTTGAGTTAAAATGTGACTTGAAAATGGCTTAAAATGGAATGGTATAATGGACCTAAAAATGGAACCTAAAATGGCGTATAATTGGACCTAAAATGTGGATATTTTGTAAGAATTATATCGAATGAATTTGAGGCCACTTTTAGGGCCAATCGAGATATGAAAATAGATATGGCTTTAGGCCTATGGCAATGTGTGAGAATGGTTGCAAAATTCATGGCAAAATGCCAAGAAAAGGATATGTTATAGACTTATAATTGTGTATGTAAAATATAAAAATGACTTATAATTTTCTATGCAAAATGACCTAGGGACCTATACACTAAAATTACTTTGAACTTAGACATAAATGGAATTAAAATAATGTCTTAGATTAGACTTAAAGTGAACTTAATTATGCCTAAGAAAGTGACTTAAATTGGCTTAGAAAAATAGACCTGTAACTGTCCTATAGGAGTAAAAATGACCTGTAACTGTCCAAGTTAAATTTTAACTATCAAAATAAATTCATAACTGACTGTTAATCAAACTTAAATATTATAAAATGATGATCAATAAATAAATGGATATAAAATAAGGTCAGATAATCCATTAGTTAAACACCCACTAGATAGGTTGACTGGTCAACTTAGGGATTAACAACTGCTAGATATTTAATGTTGATTTTTTAGATATTAAAAGGTCAACAGACTGATCCTTACTATCCTTTGGAAGAGTTTGATGGTGATATTAGATATTGGGAGGTCTATGGACTGATCCCTACTATCCACTAAAGTTCCTTACTATGATTATTTGGATATTGGGCGATTTACAGACTGATGCCTACTATGCATAATGTGATTGGTAGTTAATTTGTTTGAGATATTGGGAGGTCTATGGACTAATCCTTGTTATCTCCTATCTAGTATTGTGAGGTTTAAGTGAACTGATCCCTGCTATTAGCCTAGGTCGGTACAGTGATCAAGGTTTAGAATTTGAGCCACTGCATAATTTTTTTTCAATTCCCTCTTAGTCTAGCATCTTTAAGTGTAGTCTATCTAGTCAGGCCTATTAAATAATTTTAAATTAATGTATAGACTTTATTGATATTAAATCACTGCATGATTAAATTAATTGAAGATTCTAGTGGTATAATTGTAATTAAATAAACTAGGAGACTGATAAAGGGGAATTGATGTTGCATTGCATTTATAGCCTGTTATTGCATCTGAGTGGATACATGTGGCATGTTTTAATGCATTAGATTCACCACTAAGTTTTATACTCATTGTACTAGTGTTTTGGTGTGTAGGTTGCAAGGGTAAGCAGTTTAGCCTCGAAGATCATGCATTATAGCATTACAACTATGAAGGGTACATAGATGTCTTTTTTCTTTGTTTTCTTAGTCAGCACTCATGTAAACACTTTTGTTATGGGTTTAGCATGCTTAAAAGCTGCGAGTGTCTGTATATATTAAAAGAGTAGGTGTGATTTATATAAACAGGTTGTTTGTTTGAATGGCTTATTTCTATGGTTTTCTGATGATTGTGGGCCTGTGGCCCTAAGGGTTTGTGATGTCTATGTTGATGTGTGATGAGGTTTTTAAGGGGACCAGAAGGGTCTAGGAGAAGGAGTTGGATTGATAATAACTATAAAAGTGCTTTTATAGGTGAAAAAAAAATTTAGAATGTCACCCGGGTAGCCATTGTGTTGCCTAATTTTTTTGTAACATATAAAGTGTCTATTAAATGGTTTTCTAGGCCTATTATACATCATATAATAATGTTTAAAGGATAAACTGAGAAATTAAGAAATATCGAATAAAGTTATAAAACAATCTGTAAGTGTTAAAGAGTTCAGACATGGAGCAATTTCAGGATGGGTAACTTGATAGGAAGTGCATCAATTGTTAGGCTTCCTTCAAAAGTCCAGTAAGAGGTGTCATATTATTAGAAGATAAATTAAGAAGAAAAAATAAGCAAATGGGCATTAGGGCCCACTTACTGATGTGTAGTCCTAAAATAAGGTTTTTGTACTTAGGCCTTATTGAGTCCAACTTTTAATTATACTTACATCTAATTTTTTATGGGCTTTTAAATGTTTAAAAGGCATTAAATTAGAGTAATTATTAATCCAAAATAGGGCCTAGTAGTGTTATATAGGATTAATGAAAGTAGGGCTAAAGCAGATTGCACATAAGCTTATTAAAAGGCTTATTCGCATAGGACTGAATAAAGCCTAAAGTGTGGGTCCAATCTAGTCCAACTTAGGGCTAATTTTAAGGTTTAAAATCTAACCTTAAAAAGGTTTATTTAAAGTATAAATAACCCTTATAGCTATAGCCACCATACGCACATTTTCTATAGTTGAAATTACCCCATAAAATAATTGAAAACACAAATTTCTTATTTTCCCTTCATCCGCTTGAAAATCCTATTAGCACATGGATTTTCAAGTTGCTCTCTTTTAAGAACTTCTTATATGGATTACCTTAGAGGTGTTCCCAATTGAGGATCACTATGGTTTGTGACAACCCGATGAGAAGAACAAAAGAAAAGGAAAGTTGAATATAGGAATCACGTAATGAATTTATGGTAAATTCTTATTTTGTGATTTCCTCTAATATAAATTTTTGTTTTCCAATTTTCACTATTCCAAATTTTTTAAGGTTCCATGAATGTTTTATTTCCACTGTACATGAGTCCATGGAAATTAACAATAGTATCAAAGCCTGGTTTCATTAAAAAGTTGAAAACTATCGTAGTTGGTTAGTATCTTGTGGTTAAGATTTAAAATTTTTATTTGAGTTTTTTGTATGCTTTTTTAGTTTTATTCCATTTCTAATAGTTATATATGGATAAAAACTAATTGGAAATAATTTTTTTCTGGCTTGATGAATTTTTGGAGTTTTATATGCTTGAATGAACCAAAATTGTAAAAATTTCTTGTGCTAGTTAACTAGAATGTTGTTGTTTGGTCCAGTTAGTTACTTAATTAGTTTTAACCCAAAATTTTATTTTGGATTCAGAAAACCCTAAAGTTTGAATACGTAGCTGATTAATAAAATTTTATTTTATTTGCTTATTAAAATAATTAATTTAATAGTAAACTTAGGTTTTAACATCTGTCGACTAGTTTTTGAAATTTTTGTTTAGTTTTTAATGTTTTCAACCCCAAATTATTTTTCCTAGGTTATTAAGGATGGAAATTTAATTCTAGATCTGGCTAATAAAATCATATTTTATTTTGTATTTAAAAAAAACCATTGAACACAATTTTTAGGTTATTTTTCACTACAAAAAATAGCTAAACTTAGGTAAATTTTTTCTAATGATTTCTTTTAATTTTATAGCCCCAAATTATTTTTCATAAGTTCTTTATAAATTGAAAAGTAAATTTTGATCTGATCAATAGAATTGGATTTTATTTGATAGTTAAAAGAATTATTTGAAAACAATGTTGATTGTTGATAGCTTGTAAAACTTATTAAGGTTTTATTAATAGTGTCAAATTTTGATTTTTCTTTCTTTCAATTCCAAACCTATTTATTCATAATCATTGGATAATTATGAAGTTAATTTGAATATTTTGAATGCCTAAAACTAATTACATGTGAATTGTGTTTGTAGTTTTGTAATAATTGTATAAACATATACCATATTCGCTATTGGTAGTAATCAACAAATTAATTTTGTGTTAATTTATTTGGATTAATTTTGTTGGTAAAATTCCATAGTTAGATCATATATTTAATGTGATTAAATAGCATATGTATGATTTAATGAGATCAAATATGCATGTGTCTGCCAAATTACACAAAATTCATTTGCATGAGCACACCAAAGTATGCAACATTAATGAGACTTAATTGGAAGAAACCTCTCGATAATATATGACTTGCAAGCCTTCTATTAATATGAGTTAAACTAGAGTTTTCTTTGGTACTAGGTTGTTGAGCATACTCAAGCCTATGCTACATTAGATATGCTTAAATCATATTAATAGGTCTGTCTTGGCATGATTATTAGTTTGTTGAGCATACTCAAGGCTAATAATCATGAGGAAAGATTGGAGAAATATATATGTGATACATATGCACTAAGTGTTTATGGGTCCATCTTATTTCTCTTTGTACTTCTCTTCTCATCTGACTTCCTCACATGTAACTTGAGTTATTATCAATTATATATGATGTACTTAGATTACTGAGGGTTATAATGAGAGGAAGAAATATAAGGAGCAAATTAGAGAAGAAAGCCCACCAAAGAGGTTTGAGAAGAAATAGTTAGAAACATTCTTTATTTCTTTTTTGGTTTGTAATTCATGCATACTGCCTAAGCTTTGGCCCAATTGGTTTCCTTGGCTTAGGAAAATGGTGTAGTACAAGCCCATAACTAGATCATAGATATTTAATATGACTCAATATGAATGCATGATTTAATATGATTAAATATGCATAAGCATGCCAAAGCATGCACCAATTGTGAGATTAATTGGAAGACATCCCTCAATAATATAAGACTTGCAAGCCTTCTATTATTATGAGTTAAACTAAAGTTCTCTTTAGTATTAGGTTGTTAAGCATACTCAAGCTTATGTTACATTAGATATGCTTAAATTCTATTAATAGGTCTACCTTAGCATGGCTATTAGTTTGTTAAGCATACTTAAGGCAAATAATCAAGAGGCAAGATTAGGGGAATATGTATGTGATACATATACATCTAGTGTTGATAACCCAATGATCAGTAGTTGCATATGTTGTAATTGGCATATGATGTCTACCATTTAGTTAACAATTAGACTTATTGAGCATACTTAAGGCCATGACCTTAACTAAATAGATATTAACCCACTAGGAGAGCTTCTAATGGGCTTTCCCAATCAAATAGTAAAGGGCTTTTGATTCATAATAAAATAGTAAGAGTAATACATGAGGATTTAAAATTGTTGTATACATATACATAATCATACACTATAATGCTTTCATTTTTCACATGCAGCATCACTATCATAATGTCTTCCAACTTGAATTTTTGATCCATTCTCAAGGCCAATAAGCTTATTGGTCCTAATTACATAAATTGGCTTAGAAATCTTGGTTTTGAGGAGTGAAAATTTAGCCTATGTAATTGAAAATCTAGTGCCCACTATCCTTGATGATGATGCTTCTATCAATGTGCAGTAAGCATATCTAAAACACATGGAAGACATAAACATTGCTTCATGTATAATGTTGGCATCCATGTCTCCTAAGCTATAGAAATAGCATGAGTATATGGATGCTTCTACAATTCTACTTCAGCTCAAAGAATTGGTTGAGGAGCATAGTAGGATTGAGAGATTTGAGATCTCAAAAGCCTTATTCCACTATATGATGGTAGAGGGAATTTCAGCCACCCAGCATAGGCAAAAGATGAATAGGTACATAGAGTGTCTAGCAACTAGAGGTTTTGTGATGAATGTAGATTTATGTATAGACTTAATCCTAAAAAGTTTGCATGATAGCTATACAAGTTTTGTGCTTAACAATCATATGAATAAGATCATGTCTATAATCCTTGAGATGATCAATATGCTTAAGACTACTGAAGATGCTTTTACAAAATAGAATCCTAAGGTGGTCATGGTTGTCAATTCATATTCTTCTAAAGATAAGAACAAGAAAAAGACAACTAGTACCCAAGGTGGTATTGGCAATTAGAAGAGAAAACAAGCTATTGTTAGCCCCTTCGACTGCTAGAAAGAAGACTACCATAGAAGGTACATGATTCCATTGCAAAAAGTCTAGGCATTGGAAGTGCAACTGCAAGGCCTACTTGGAGTCTCATGAGAAGGAGAAACAAGGAGTTGCTTTAACTTTAGGGATTAATGTGATTGAAATTAATACTTATACTACTATTAATAACTAAACATGGGTATTGGATACCAAATGTGGTCATCACTTAGTTTTCTCTATGTAAGGACTAAAGAGTAGTGGAAGGCTGAAAAAGTATATGTGGATCTGTGCTTAGCAAATAGAGTAAGAGTTGTTGTATTAGCTGTAGGATCATATCATTTTGTTTTATCTTCTAGACTTTTATTAATTTTATACAATTGTTATTATGTTCCTTCTTTATCTAGAAACATTATTTCAATTTCTTGTCTTGTTAAACAAGGTTTTGATATTTCCATTAGTAAGAAAAGGGTTATTTTGTTTACTTGAATAATGTGTTTTATTGTTCAGGTATAATATGTAATGGCATTTATGTTTGGGATAAAGATAAAAAAGTACATAACATTAATATGAAGAGATCCAAGATAGATAACCTAATGCCATCTTATCTATGGCATTGTCACCTTAGCCATATAAATAAGAAATGCATGACTAAGTTACAAAAGGGGGGTAGCTTAGGATCATTTGATTATGAATCATATGATACATGTGAGTCGTGTTTATTAGGCAAGATGACAAAATCACCTTTTTTTTGGAAAGAGTAAGCAAGTAAGTGAGTTATTGGAACTCATACATATAGATGTGTGTAGACCAATGACAACACATACACATAGAGGTTTCTTATACTTCATTACCTTTGTTGATGATCACTCACAATATGGGTATTTATACTTTATGAAGTACAAGTCTAAAGCCTTTGAAAAGTTCAAAGAATTAAAAAATGAGGTTGACAAACAACTTGGTAAGAGTATTAAAACTCTTCAATCTAATTGAGGTCATGAATACTTAAGTTAAGAATTCTAGGGTTATCTGAGAGATCATGGTATATTGTCTTAATGGACTTATCTTTATACACCATTGCATAACAGTGTATCTAAAAAGAGAAATCAAACTCTATTGAATATGGTTCGACCAATAATGAGTCTGGTAGACTATCTTAAGTACTTTTAGGGGTATGCAAACTACTGTTTATGTTTTAAATAGAGTTCCATCAAAGTTGATTATTATTACTCCATATGAGATATGGTATTACAATAGACCTATTTTTTCACATATCAAGGTGTGAGGTTGCCCTGTATATGTGAAAAGACTAATGTCAAATAAGGTTTAGGCTAAATTTGATCGATGCTAACTTGTAGGGTATCCAAAGGAAACTTTGGGATACTAATTCTATCATCTTTTGGAACAAAAGGTGTTTATTTTAAAGCATGCAGTCTTTTGAGAGAAAGAGTTTCTCATGAAAGACAGTGAGAGTAAAATTAAACTTGATGAAGTTTAAGGTGCACAAATAAAAGTAGATCAATTGACTGATCCCAGTTTTATTACTGATAGTGATAAGATAATAGAAAAACCTACGAAAGCACAAGTTCTTAAATGATCTACTAGGGTTAGGACTATTCTAAAGAGATATAGATTTCTTGTGCACTAGGATACAAAAGTGACCTTAAGAGAGGACCATAAGCCTACTAGTTATAAAGAGGTTTTGAAGAGTTCAGAATCAAACTCACGGCTTAAGGCCATGAAATCTAAAATGGATTTCATGTATGATAACTAGTGTGGACCTTGATTGATCCACTTAAAGGGATAAAACCCATTGGTGCAACTAGGTCTTCAAGAAGAAGATCGATGTGGAAGGTAATGTAATTACCTATAAGGCTTGATTGGTAGCAAAAGGCTATTGTCAAAGACAAGGGATTAACTTTAATGAGACCTTTTCTCTAATTGTGATGCTTATATCCATTTGGATTTTACTTGCCATAACTACTTATTATGACTATAAGATCTTGAAAATGGATGTAAACACAACTTTCCTTAATGAAAAATTATCAAAGGAAATGTACATGACACAACCCAAAGATTTTACATCCATAGATGGCAATTAGGTATGCAAGATTCAAAGATCTATTTATAGATTGAAGTAAACATCTAGGAGTTGGAACATCCATTTTAATAAGACAATCAAAGAGTTTGTTTTCTCACAAAACATGGATGAACCATGTGTTTACAAGAAGGTCAGTGGGAGTAATCATTTTTCTTGTGTTGTATGTAAATGACATACTACTAATAGAAAATGGTGTCTCTATCCTCTAGTCTATCAAGATTTGGCTGAGCAAAAAGTTTTCCATAAAATACCTTAGAGAAGTGACTTACATCATAGGGATTAAGATCTATAGATTTAGATCTAAAAGGTTTCTCAATCTTACGTATTATTACGTACAAGACTTGATGTAGCATTTGCTCTGAGTGTCACAAGCAGATTCCAATCCAATTACGGAGAGGAACATTAGGTGGTTGTCAAGAATATCTTTATATACTTGAGAAGGACTAAAGATCTATTCTTAGTTTATAGAGAAGGAGATCCACAGGTTAGTGAGTATACTAATGCTAGCTTCCTATCTCATAAGGATGATTATAAATCTCAATTTGAATACGTATAAATTATGTGTGAAGGAGTAGTTCTTTAGAAGAGTTCCAAATAAGACATAATTGTGGATTTTGCCATTGAAGTCGAATGCATAGTACCTTTCGATGTAGCTAAGAAAGCCATTTGGATTAAGATGTTCATTATAGAAATTAGAGTGGTTCCAAGCATTGTTAATCTGATACCTCTATATTGTGATAACAATAAGGCTATTACACAAGCTCAAGAACCATAATCTCATCAATAATCCAAACATGTTCTTTGATGCTATCATCTAATCTGAGAGATCATTAATAGATAGGATGCAAAAATTCAAAAGGTCCCCACAGATCAAAACATGGCTTATCCTCTCATAAATGCACTTAATGCAATAGGCATTAAGTACATGTGTGATTGGCTTTAGAGCAAGAAAGATATTTTTAGAATTATGTCCTAAAGCTTATGTTATAAGGTTATATTCATGTATTTAAACCTTGTGAATTTATATAATAAGGCTTTTCTCTTTATATCATGGTACTTTTATATATATTACCTATAACTATTTACAATGTTTTAAACCATGTTATAAAGTCCTTGGAATAAAATCACAGTGTAGAGGAAATCATAAAGTTTTCATGATATGAGATTCTTATTATATGCAAATGTGATATACCTAAATATCCCTGATCATAGTATTAACAAGGTGGAATATTGTTAATACAGATAGATCAGCACATGTTATACCTCTTAATTAGATCAAGTTGTAGTTCTCACAAGTTGTAAGCATAGAGATGCTTATAGTTAATATGTGGATGTTTACTTGGGAAGTGAGTACATTGAAGACCACTATAAGATCTTCACATGGATACTTAATCTATACCAGTGAAAGTATCTCATCATATCAATGGTGTAAGTATCCTTAGACTTCAAATCATTAACTAACTTAAATATAGAGTGACATACTTTGACTCCAAATCTTTTACTACGAACAAGAAGTATTCATAGTGAGGTTCATAGGTATGGCATGATATATTTGAAGATAGGATAATAATCAACAAAGGATTCACCACCCTAAATTATAGTAGAGAGTTTATCCCACAGTTTCGACAAGTAACCTATATTCAAGAATCTTTAGGCAAAGCAAAGTTCCATGTGTGAATGGGATTCACAAAGGCAATTTTGGAAATAAAGGTGAAATTATTAGAACAATATATCCAATGGTTAATTAGACATATTTAGTTAAGCTATGAGTTGACACAAGTCTATACTTAAAACTAGATGAGGTAAAAGATGGTGAAAGGAGTCCATTGCATTATAATAGTATATGGAAGGGTTAAGTCAAACCACTTGACTTTTTAGCACTTAGGTAGTCATGATGTATGGATAGATACCTCTCTTAACATATACATAAGTGATATATCAATTGGTGAATTGATATTAATTCAATAGGTTTGAATCTATAGAGTCCTAGTTGGACTAAGACTCTATTTCACTATTTATTGCCAAGCTATTTTGGAAACCCATAGGGTCACACACATAAAAGGAGTTTGATGAAGATTAAATGAGATTAAATGTTCTAATGATATGAGATATCATTAGAAGATGAATTAAGAAGAAGAAATAAGTAAATGGTCTAAGGGCCCACTTGTAAATATGTAGTCCAAAAATTAGGGTTTCTGGACTTAGGCTTTGTTGAGTCCAAATTTTAATTGTTCTTGCATTTGATTTTTTATGGAATTTTGAATGGTTTAAATGGCCTTAAATTAGAGTAATTATTAATCAAAAATGAGGCCTGAGAGTGCCAAATAAGATTAATGAAAGTGGGGCCAAAGTAGAATTTACATAAGCTCACTTAAGGGCTTATACGTATAAGACGAAATAGGGCCCAATTGGTAGGTCCATTCTAGTCTGACTTAGGATAGATTTTGAGTGTTAAAATTTGACCTAATAAGGGTTGATTTAATTCATAAATAACCCTTATAGTAGTAGCCACCATATGCATACATTCTGTTGTAGAAATTGGCATATAAAATAATTAAAACACATATAATTTCTTCTTTTTCCTTCACCTCTTGAAATTCCTACTAGCACCTAGAATTTATAGTTGCTTTCTTCTAAGACTTCTTGTGTGCATTACCTTAGAGGTGTTCCTATAAGAGGATCATTATGGTTTGTAACTAACCGATGAGAAAAGCTCATAGAAGGAATCTACAATCGTCCTATGTAATAAATAATGAAACTTTACTAGATTTATTGTTTAGGATGAATTTTAAATTATCTGAATCCATTAATATTGTTGGCTTTTCTCAAATTTTATTTTTTTCCACTACATATGATCGAGAAAAGGTAACACTTAACTTAGAATAATGTATAGTTCAAGCCGACTAACATACATTATATTCACATAACCCTATATATGGGTTTTGACCACCTACATAACTCATACACAAATTATTTCTTTTCATCTTTTATCACTGATTAAGCATGCATTTAATTCATGTCAACTACCAAAACAAACACACATAAAACCTCATCATTTTACATGCATATTTAAGCTAATACTTACACTTTAATCGACCAAATCACACACAATTGCACATATATTTTGTATACACTTATAAATGGTGTCAAATACACCAATAAGCTCCTGTAAGCCTTCTTTTTCCCCTTTCCTTTGCTAGCTTCTCCTTTCTCTGCAAACACACAACATAATATAACTCAATAATCTAAAAGAAATTCCTTTTACTTTTAATGTTCAAAATAACTTAAGAAAACCCTTATACAACCCCTAAGACACCTTGAAAAATTATTAGAACTTAAAGAAAACCCTTTACGTAGAATGAGATTACTATTCACCTCAACAATAAGCCTTCTTTTAAGGTTAAAACAATATGAGAAGGCTTTGAGGGGTTTGATTTAGGGTTAGAATGGTTAATTATGGCTTAAAAATAGAGGAGAAGAATAAAAAATGGTGGTGGTTAGGGCTTAGAAGCCATCGACTAGAAGGGGAGAAAAGAAGAAGACACTATTCAATGGTTAACCTAATTTTAAGCACTTTGACCCCCGTTTATAGCCCATAAAAATCAATGATCAAGATTGGATCACTTAAAAATCCAATTGCCCTAAAACTCCATTCCATTTTCTATTCTTTTAAAATTTTATTCCTTCCATTCTTAGCCTTAGTTATCATCCCTTAGGGTTCCATAAAATTACTTAAAACAAGACCTAAAAGAGCCGAATAGACCATGCTCAAAAACTTTGAAAATTGAGTCGAATCAGTATTTTA
>CANXYI010930284.1:0-10360 GCA_948208565.1 Hura crepitans | reverse complement strand
GTTATGGAAGACATAAGGTGCACAACTCATGTTGATTATCGAAGTTTAATTTTAGAATACATGTGGTGCATAACACATGTTAATTATTAAAGTTTAATTCTAGAAGTCATGAGGCATACAACTATGTTAATTAGCAAAGTTTAGTTTATAGAAAACATAAGGCACATAACCCATGTTGGTTACTAAGGTTTAGTTTACGGAGGATGAGGCATATAACCCATGTCAAATATTGAAGTTTGGTTTGTTGAGAAGATCATAGCATGATGGTATGTAACATATGTCAAAATGTAGTATAAGGACATGCAATTCGAATACTAAAAATTTAAGTATTCTTATCTTAGTCATATATATATTGCATCAAAAACTTTTAATAAAATTTACTTTACATGAAAATGTTTCATAAACTTTATTATAAGATAGGTAAACTATAAGCACTGAATTTTTTTCCTTTCACTTTTATTATACCCAATGATGATAACCAAAGAAATAGCTCAAGAAAATGGACCTTTTTGCAATGAAAAGATACTAAAAAAGTGGAAATCCTCTCTATTACTATTATATCTTGATCCAAATTTTGACCTAACTTAATAAGCTTATGGTTTAACCTGAATTAGAGAAAAAAATAGGAATTTATGTTTTCAGTAAAAGCCTTGAGCTGATAAGCCTAAGCCCAAAACCCAATACTAATTTTGAAAAAGGTGTGAGGGCAAAGCCCCTCATGGTATATAGTTGTTGATATTTATGTAAGCATTATGGTATAGATTTATTGTATTTAGAGAAACACCTAAGGGACATAAAAATGACATATTGGTGGTTATATGATAGAAAAAACTAAAGATCAAAATTGAGTAGACCTACCTTCATCTACCATATCACTAAAATTATACATGATTGGAATAACCACCACATGGCAATACAAAACCACTACACAATAGATCAAACCACCGTGCGGTAATTTTATCTTTCATGTGAATGTATTCCTTATGCTAGTAGTATGCCCTAAGCATTTATGTAATAAGAATAATTTTGTACATACATTCATTTATCAATGAATAAAGCATTTTCATTTATTACAAAGTGCTTATGATAGCTCATTTGTGTGAACAAATATTCTTAAACTGCATAATAAAGCCATTAGTATAAATAACAAAGTGTACAGGAAATCATGAAAGTTCATGATGTGAGATTCTTATTACATGAAAATGTGTCTATACCTAAATAATCCCTAGTCATAGCATTAACAAGAAAGGACATTGTTAATATAGATAGACTAGCACATGTTATACTTCTTGACTGGTTTAAGCAGTAGTTCTCACAGGCTATAAGTATGGTGATATTGTTAACATATGAATGCTTGTTTAAGAAACAAATACATTAGAGACCTTGACATGAGATCTTAATCTATGTCAAAGGATGTATCTAAATATATTTATGGTGTAAATATCCTCATACTAGAGATCACTAAGCTATCTTAAGTATCAAGTGTTGTACTTTGACTTTATTACTTATGCTTTACTATAAGGTGTTCATAGCTTGGAAATTAGGCACAGCATGAGCTATCTAAAGGTAGTTGCGTGATCAATAGTGGATTCACCACCCTAAATTATTATAAGGGTTTATCTCACTTCTTGTATGATTCTTTATTTAAGAATCTCTAGCCAGAGTAGGTTGCCTCATGGATGAGATTCATAAAGGGTATTTTAGAAATAAAGATTCTAGATACAAAAGTTAAAAGATACGTGTTTACTTGGGGAGCTACTCCCATACATGCTATATGATCTTACATGCCATATGGATGCTTCAGTGTCATATGTCTCCCACTATCCTAGCAATAGTAACTATCATAAGATTCTCAAGGGCACAAATTTAAATGGTTAATTTCCTAATATAAGAATTTAACTTTAAAAGTCGAACAATAGTTGATATAAGAAAGTAACTTATTAGAAAGCACATAATTGGATTTATTAACACTAATTAAAAGTGATAATGGATATAATTATCTCAATTAAATCAAGAATATTAAAAATGTAAAATGTAGAAAAATATAACATTAGTATAAGGTATTTAATATAAAAACCATAATGATGGATATAACATAACCTTAATATAAAGTAATCAATATAAAAACCATAATTATGGATATTTATCAATTTTTAGATTTAGTAGAAATGAATAAGTAAATGTAATAATGTAATCAATTGAAATCAATATGCTTAAATTATAAAAGTTTATAATATTGTTTATTTGGTTTGGATTGCATGATAAATAAATGATAATTATATAAACTTTCATTCTTATATATACTTATAGGTTCTTTTATTATCATCATAATGTACATTTAAATATTTGAATAATATATTTATTTGAGAATTTCTTTTACATATAGGTGTGTATGTGATTATGCTTATTATTGTTTACATTGATAAGTACCAAACACCTTTAATAAGACATTATGCGTATTATAAGCACCACTTAGCAATTATGTTTAGTGCAGAGTTGTGTACTTTGCATAGGTTTAACATAAGAGCTAAAAATAGGAAAGGTAGAACAGACACTGCATTAGTAAGCTTAGCAAATCAAGTCATAGAGAGAATCTCAAATTTTATGTTTATAGGTGTAAGTATATATTATTGTTATAATATTATACATGTAAATTAATGTATTATAGAAATAATAAAAAGAGAAATGTATTTGTAAAAGTTGTGTTGTATAGTAATATATATTTAAATTAAGGTTATAGGCAAGTATATAAGGAAGATAATAAATGTTATAGTTTGATTTGAGATTAATATTTATAATTAATAACTATATAGTAGATGAGGATTATGTCAAATTGGAATGTACATAAACGTTATGGAGACAATTAGAGTTTTGTGTGAATTAAGAATGTATGGAATATATATATATATATATAAGTGAATTTTTATACAGGTTCTAATTTAGGTAATGCTCTCAGTACAACGACTACGTTGCCAAATTTTTTAGCACCATGACCTAAATTGGCTAAGTAAAAATAATGTATTGAAATAACATTCGATTATATTAGTTAGGTGCTATAATACCAAAAGTAGCACACCTCATTTAGGTTTAGTGAAAGGTCTAGATAAAAGGTATTCTAAGAGGTGGCAACTTTACACATGAAGGACATTTATCTAAATGGATGAACTTGTTCATTCATCTGGATGAATTTGGGTCTCATTCCTAGTAGAAAACCTCAACCAAAGTCTCGAAATAAGATTTCAAGGTATTAAAAGTTGCTCAAGTTAATCCTCGACCCTTATTGTAGGGAAAAATCCAAAATAAGTACAAGAAACATAATGAAATAAAGATTTAAAGTTGTGAAAAAAAAGATGGAAAGAACCCCTAAAGCACAAGAATACAAAGCACCCACTAAAAATGCAATATAAGGATGAAAATACAGCAATTTGGAAGAATGCATTGGGTAGTCCTCAAGAAAATACCTAAGCTTCCTTTTGTCTCTTGGATTCCTTGCTAGAAATTGAGATTAAGGGTTGAAAATGGGTGTTTGGTTAGTGAGAAAATGAGAGAAAGTGTGGGAAAATCCTTGAATCTCTCATTTCCTTTTATTTGGTTTTTTTGTTGCTTAGGAGAGTGTTTAGGATAGATTTGTAAAATATGGCTTTAGTCCTTCTAAATCAAGGCTGAAATTTACCCTCTAAAGGGTTAGATGTTGGAGTATTCTAACCTACAGTTAGTTCAGTGAGAAGAGGACATATGCCTTTTTTAGGTATTTAAAAGCTCATCTATTCAGATGAAGGTTTTCATTTGTTCGGATGATACTCCCTCTTATTGACAATGTAGTTCATAAAAATATCTATTTTGACTAGATTTTGCTTTGAGTTTTTGGGTTTCATCTGATTGAATGAAGCCACATATTTTTTTATGGAATATCATCTGATTGGACTTGTTTTAGCCTTTGGTCACACTTTTCAACTTGAAATCCGTAGAGACTAGTTCTAGCTTTAACAGTCTCATCATTGGATTTCCTTTTAAACTATAGACTCTCATGTGTAATATCTATCTAGAAGGCCTAACACCATACATGACCTTCCATAATAAGTGAGTAAAGTTCTAAAAAGTGCATTATGTATCCCTTTCTCTAGGAATATAGATGTAACACAACCTATAGCCATGGTATAGACATACCTCCCTAACTCTTAAAAGGGCTCTATGGAATGTGATGAGATGAAAGGCCTATGTCCCAACTTAGTACTCACTCACTAAGATACCTAAAATACATCTTGGGAGTCATGTGCAACAATTGAGTTTAAGAGTGTTCTTTAGCATTATTCAAGTCCTCTAAAAGCTCCTCTCTGGCTTTCCCCACTAGGTTATATCATTCCTCTCAAAATACATGTATATTAGAATTGAGTTCAAAGAATAAAATAAATAATGCTTTAAATTATTTTTGTAAGAAAACTTATATCCCTCTAAGTCTAGGAGCTCAAGTGCTAACGATGATTGGTTAAGGCAAAAGTAGTCTAAGCCATAAATACAAACTTAACCTATTTGTCTATCACTAGAAACTGGCGAGGCATGTCCATCTTACAAGTGCAAGCTAAGAGATGAATCTTATTGGCCTAAACTTGTAGTTAAAAGAGCAAGTAAAGTGAGTGCACTAGAAGAAAAGAATATATCAAAAGAAATAGCAATAAAATGCTTACCAGCATGTTAGAAACATAGCCTTAAACATAAGGGTGGTTCTTGTAAGTCTATACTACTATGTCTAGACCCCTGTACATCTATCTAAGGGAGGAACAACACTAATTCTAGCTCAATCTCCTCCATAACCTCTAGGCAATGTATCATACTCTAACTCTCATTGTCATTCACATTTATGAATAGCATGGCACCTAGGAGATATAAGATAAAGCATCTAGTGCACCGATCAACATTTGCTGGAGTCTAGGGAACTATCTCTACCCATCTCTTGTGAAAATTTATGCAGTATATGTTATCAAATATATCCTAAGGCATAAAGCCTAAAAGATCTCAAACTATAATCTACACAGATTGTGATATAATAGTAGCTAACATCAAATAAAATAGCAACATCCAAGTAAGATACATCAGTAATATAAGAATAGTCGAAAGGCATGATCATGAGTTCCCCAAATGACAAGTGAAAAGTATGGGTGGTATCCATCCACCTATCTAACAAGGCCCTCATGCCTATAAATCATGATAGAAGTCGTTACTTATAAGATCATTAATGAACATTTGGAATCTAATCACTCATATATGAGCTCTAACTAACTATGGGAGTGTAGCATACCACTACAGTGACTTGGAAAGAGTGCCCCCACACTTCAACCTAGTATGTAAGACAAAGGGGTAGGTATGAGTTAGTTAATATGTTTATTGCATTCTAACACTTAAAAATTTGCATTGTAAAAAAGCAAATAAGGTCCACAAGGACTAATACCTAACTTACAAAGTCTGCACGTACAAAAGACATGGGATGTGAACCATGTCCACATGAACTATATCAAGTTGCAGGTATAGGACCATATAGACATAAGGATATTCCTAAGATAGTTTAAGTACTTAGGTCTACAAGGACTACTTAAATGCATAAATATGAGTCTACATAGACAATTTAGTCAAAGCTAAAATGATTAAGTTCTTTTAGTATAAGGTTATGGTAGGTCTTATCCTACAAGTCCATATGGACTTTCTAAACTAAGTCTAAGGGGTTACATAGAGCAATTTTTCTATCACCTAAGGTATACATGGAGTTAATAATGAAAAATCATAATTGGCAACAAATGCATTAAAGAAAAAATGAAGAAGGCATGAAAAGCCTACTTAGGGGTACACTTCAGCACAAGTTACTTGTCGAGCTCTACAAAAATTGGTATGAAGTCTCTAAAGTGAATCCCATTCACCATGAAAAGGTTATAAGTCAATTGACAAAGATTGATGTGACACCCTTTACCTATCTAGTTGTCGGACCTGAATAAGGAGCGACACACAACTATACTTCATCTTACTATTTATCCAATTTACTTAAAATCTTTTTTTCTCCTTTTAAATCATATCCTTTATCATACAACCTATAAAAACCTATCTTATCAAAAACCTCATCTAAAGTATACTATTGGGGTCTTCGTGTTGGAATTCGGTAACATAATAATTATACCGAGACATTATCCCAAATAGTAACCTGTATAAAACAACACTTCTAATATATCCAAATATATCTCAACATCAACTAGGTCCATCTGAGCATTCAAAACTAATCAACTCAATCACACATATACATAAATATCAACGCTTATCATATATCTATTATATCTATTCAAATTCATACATACACAATAACTCATAATTATCATATATCCATATCCATCAATACCATGTCCTCATATATACACACACACACTACAAAACCTCATAACTTTTAATACATAGCGAGCCCTTAATCCATACATCAATATACATATGAGTGCTCATACACTCTTACTAATCTTTATACAAAAACATGTAAAAATTGTGTATCTAATATCATCTTCAGATAAATCCATGATCTCTGTAACTTGAAGGTTCTTCCTTTCGAGCTATCCTTATACCTGTGCATGGAGACAAATGATACACTAAGCTTTATAACTTAGTAGTGTATCCAATATAGTATGGCACATTTATAAGCATGCAATATCATTCATGATAAATTATTCTATTTAACAGGTATTAACCATATAAAGAATTCAATATAGAACACATCACAATATCATATCTATTTAGATGTTCTTAAATCTTATTATCAACACATTTATATCATTCACCATTTATTAAATGCTTTAAATAAAATAAACATGGATAACACATAGCTCTACCATACAAAGGATCAATATTTCATACATAAATGTATAAGCATAAGAAATCAAGACATTTCCACAATGTTAAAAATCCTAACATGAAGACATCTCAAATGCTTCTCTAACCATATGATAATCACATACTATATTATTCTATCATATCATAACATCTCTTTATGTCTTACTTTTCACATATTTTGCCTCAAACACACTATGGTCATAATAAAAGGCTATTCATCCATACCATTACTCATGCATAAATCTTGCATTTCATTTCATTACACGTAGCATTACATGTTTGCATGATCACTCACTTCTATAAGATCATGCATTGTTCATAGCATGCATAATATGCAAGATAAGCTATATGTAAAAAGGAACTAACATCCTTTCTTGCATATGTAAATCATAAAATTATGGAACAATGAGGTTATTCTCATTTTATTGTTTCTTGATTTATTCTTCTTAGCATATATCACTTAATTATCATTCTTTTTACTTTAATTTACTTTCATTTACTTTGCCCATAACTAGTAGATAACTCCTGAAATTGGATATCGGTATTATCATGTGCAGTGGCCCATATTTTTGACTTGATAGTTGCTGCACTAACATAGATGTACACTAATCCTAATGGACCTAAATAGTGGTTATACCTACATAAAAGTGTGCAATGGCCCCATGAGACCTAACAACTGCTACACCAGCATAAATGTGCAGTGGCCGTATTGGACTAATAGCCACTGCACCAGCATATATCTGAGACTAAAAAAATTATATAGTTCTTTAGGGTCAGACTAAAAGTGGACCCATAAACCGACATCAAAACACTAAAGTGCCCTAGCAACTGCTATCATCCCCCTAGTTAACCAATTAACTTATCCAATCTAGGTTGTCATACTTTTATAAGCCATTAATTAATTATGTTTCACATGATTACATATATTATGATCATCCATTCTTTATAACTCATAATCAAAACTTCATAAACTTTAAGCATCATATTGTGCTTCTATAAGATTTTAGGTGCATTAAAACATCTCTAACAACATGCGTTAAGCTCTTAGGCTTTACAACATGATTTATCAAGAGACCAAGTCTCATATAGGCCATTCAACCATCTCATATGCTCATCATGCATTATGGTGTTTCCTAACTACCATATGCCATCCACATCATCATTTCATTAATCATGCATATATTCTCATATTAGGCCATTTAACCATATCATAATCTCATCATGCGTTATGGCATTTTACAACTACCACATGCCATTTATATCATCATTTCATCTTTTTTATGTTAATAGTTCATATATGCATTCAAATAGGTTTCTATTATAATTCATATGCCATTACATGTTCACATGCTCATTCCCATTTATATAGTCATGTATTATTCATAACATACATAGTATACAACATACATATAACTTCATGCTAGAGGATATTCAGCTATGCCCACATACACATATATTTTTACATTTTCTCATATTACACATAATTAACACTACATTTACTCTTATAAGCGTCATTTATTTCTTTATGTCATTGAATTGCCATATTTATTCATATAACATAATATTCTCGTTCAAGATATATTATGCTTAAATCTCATCTTAAAATGTATCATGGCATTACATAATGGTGTAATACCTCATATATGCATATAAGGTGTCTCAAAACATTTTATGGCCATATACATGACCATTTGGCCTTGACACCTTATATATTATCAATACCTATCATAGTCACATTTCATTATACCTTATTTTACATCATAAATGCTTTAGTTATATGATGTTGATCATTTAATCTAGGCCTTGTATATATCTCACACACTTACAATCATGATAAATATTCGGCTACTTAACATATATGCATTACATCGTGCATTGTCTCATTTTAGGCACCATTATTATAATGTTCATACACATTATCATTCTTGTGTTCATCCAATTTCCATATTATATTTATCAACAAATGTATGCATACATGAATACACCAATAAACCATTCAGCCATTAAGTCTCTATGCATCTATTGCCATTATTCAATCATCTTACACCTCATTTCTCATGTACATTTAATCATAACATTAGTTATGAACATACTTCATCAATATCATGCATACATAAGGCATACATACTTTTCACACATGCATTATAGCCATTCGGCCATCATGTTACATCTCTCTACATATATCCTTTTAACATGATAAAAGCATACTCACAAGTTCATTCATTCAATTACATCTATATATAGCCATACCATATAACTAGTATGTATACTTAGAATGTAGATGCATTTACAAGCATTATAAAAGTAACACATATGTGATTTCTCATCTCATGCCAATCTCTCACATTTATACACCTATAACATATCACTATGCCAAACATACATTATTAAGGCATACAACATATAAATGCCTCATGTAACTCATTTAGCCATACATAGGTTCTTAAAACAAAATTTCATTCAAATATCATATGTAACACATAATGCATCCAACATGTCATAATTCATGCTTTTATATCATTCCCATGCATGATTTACACCATTACTCATAATATGCTCACTTTGTACAAAATCATACATCATGTGCATTTTACATTCCATAAGTATTCTCATGCTTTCAAGTACTCTAATATATGTCAAATATACTAATTATCATCTATTTAATCATTATCATACTCAATTATTACATTAAGCACTATATGCCTCGAATAGGCATGTTAATGGACATAATGGCATCATTGACACAATCATTTCTATATGTTAATCAGGCATACATATCATTCATAATGCCTTATCATACATCTTACATGCCATATGACTTAATTAAAGTCATTAATTACACATACTCCAATATTTAACACATTTTTACTCATATAAGCATATTATGTAGATTAGGACATTTCATCTATTTAGCATGATTTAATTCAATTTCACATACTATAAAAGATACACATAT
The DNA here is from genome assembly GCA_948208565.1 of Hura crepitans. Classification (NCBI taxonomy): domain Eukaryota; kingdom Viridiplantae; phylum Streptophyta; class Magnoliopsida; order Malpighiales; family Euphorbiaceae; genus Hura; species Hura crepitans. The sequence goes on along the minus strand of CANXYI010930284.1, from coordinate 546 downwards.
CTTACTAAGCTTAATTACTCCCAATGGCCTCTTCAGGCCTTTACTTTTCTTTTTCCTTTGATCCTTTCTCTTTCCTTTACAAACATAACCTCTCTATAAATCAAAAATTAATAATAATTATAATATGCCTCCATAAATCAAAATAACCATAAATATCTCTTCTTGGGCACTTAAGGAACCTTAAAAAAATATAAGATCATGAAAAAACTCATCCACAATTTTTAGAGTTACTATTCACCATAACCTCTAAAAATTCACAATAATTCAAATATTTGATAGTTTTCCAAACTAACTTGATAAATCACTTATTGGCATTCCATTACATCTTAGAAAAATATTAAACCTTGAAAATAAACTCTTTTTTCCATACATGATCACTATTCATCCATAATATTAAAAAATTCATAACAAATCATAGAGGCATCCAAACTTGAATCTAACTTGATAAATATGTTCTTGTGCACTCATAGAATACTAAAAAAATATTAGATTAAAGAAATTTTACCTCTTTCAAAATTAGGTTACTATTTATCCATACCAAACCCA